>QFFD01005304.1:0-84754 GCA_003314615.1 Pholiota microspora
ACTTATAAAAGCCTGGGAAAATATCTAAATTAGGCATAAGAAACTGGGGAAATCAAAAGTTGTGGGAATAAACGCCACATATTATAGCTTCCCCTGGCCAGTGTTCTGCTGAGCTCCTTCACTGTTCGTTTAATACCTTCTCTCCTCCCATTTCTATACGCGTGTCAACTCTTTTGTACTGTTCCCCTTCAAAGTAAAGCACGAGAACTGAGTATTGATTGGCGTAAGGTATAGTTTCAATCAGTCAGATAGATTTACAAAGGAATTTGGTTGAATTTTATCCATAAACGCAATGTATAGACATGGACAAAAATATACAGAAAAATATTGAGAGGAAGATGAGAGAATACAGGGAGATAATGAGGCAGATATTAGAGGGACATGATGAAAACACAACAATTATAATGAAGTGACTCCGTCATTATCGGAAAATCATGATATGGTGTGGATGCCCAAAGTGGCAGGTGCTATACGGGGCATCGATCCTGAACGAATTAAACTCAACGGTGTCCTTGATCAGTGAGAGGTATCATCGCCCGGAATCTCGTCAATCTAGCAAAGATAAAAGAACCACGTCAGTATGAATTTTACATAGAGATGAAAAGCAAACGATCACGCATTCTCGTTCTCGTGCTCATCTTCGTCCCTTGCCCATGGAAGTGGCAGTAGTGTCTGGGTACAGCACAAAGACGGAGGAAAGTACGGGAAACCAACTGATCATGGTCAACATGGAGAAACAGGTTGGTTACTCACTTCGTTAAGGTCTGCAAGACACTCCCCGATGATCTTCACTGCCTCACGTAGATCCTCTTCTTCGATGACGAGTGGAGGCGCAAATCGGATGCTATGTGCGTACCATTAGCTCTCCGTTATATGAACGTTATATTTCTTATGGCTTACATATTGACGTGGGTGGGCTTGGCAAGCACACCACGACTCTTCAAGAGAAGGCAGAACTGCCATGCTGTCCGTCCTTTACCTTGCTTCTTGCTTCGCTCCTCGTCGATAACGACAGCGTTCAATAGTCCGCGGCCTCGGACTTCCTTGACGAGCGGCGAATTGAGGTCACGGATTGCTTTCCGGAAGTACTCACCGAGAGCGAAAGCGCGTTCAGCGAGACGTTCTTCGATGAGGACGTTCAGTGCGGTCATAGCGACAGCGCAGCCTAGCGGGTTTCTATGATAACAGTATGAAAAAATTGCACCCAGCATCTAACACAAGGCAATCGTACCCTCCGTAGGTACTCCCATGTTCTCCTGGTTGGATACAAAGCATGACGTCTTTGTCTGCGAGAACGGCAGACACAGGGTAAACTATGACGAACATGTTAGCGTGCTACCAGCTTCGGTGTGCCAAAAGGCGTCCTACCTCCTCCTGAAAGTGCTTTGCCGAGCAAGATTACATCCGGCCTGATGCTTTCGTATTCGCATGCAAGCATTTTACCTGTCCTGCATAGTCCCTGGAAGAAGGTCAGAAATCACCCACAATGTGGTGCATGAGAAACTCACGGTTTGGATTTCGTCACAGATAAGCAATACATTGTGCTTCTTGCACAAGTCAGCAACACCTTTCAGGTATCCCTCAGGAGGGACGACAATTCTATGTGATCATCTGTATGAGATATTTTTCAAGAGGCAGGAAAAGGAGCACATACCCTGCTTCGCCTTGTATGGGCTCCACCAAAAAAGCAGCCACATTTTGTCCGTGGATTTGAAGAGCCTTCTCGACGTCCTCGAGTACGCCATAACGGATAAGTTGGGGATCACCTTCTTCATCAGCATATACAGGGCCCACGCCCTCAAGATAAGGACCAAATCCGCCTCTGCTCTCTGGATCTGTGCTCATGCTGATAGAGTGAGTGTATTATTATATCAACTGAGCTAAATTTAAACTATACCTTATGATTCCCAGTGTTCTGCCATGGAAATTCCCGTCTACGCTCAATACAATCGCCTTTCCTTCCTCGACGCCCTTCCTCATGTACGCCCATTTACGGGCAAGCTTAACAGCGGTTTCGACAGCCTCTGCTCCAGTATTCATGGGTAAAACCATGTCATAGCCGAAGAGGGTTGTAATCTGCTCCGCGAACTTGCCGAAAACAGAGTTGTAGAATGCGCGTGAGGAAAGCGTGAGCTTCTGAGCTTGTGAAACAAGTGTTGCGACAATTCGAGGGTGACAGTGACCTTGGTTGACCGCACTGAAGTGATGAGGAATCAGCTATAAAGCAGGGCAGAAGACGAAGAAGGTGCGTACGAGTAGGCCGACAACATGTCGATGTATTCTGTGCCTTCGGGATCCCATACTCTATGAAACATTTAGTATAGAAGCAAATGGGGTGAGATCGCGAAATAGCGAGATGAAACATCTTAGCTATCAGAAATTGGTTTCGTTCACAGCCAAGAAAGCGATGGAGCGCCGTCAACTCGCTGAGGTCTGTTTGGGTCTCAAATAGCAGAAAAGACTCACTTGGCACCCTTTGCGGATTCGAAAACTACGGGTAGTGGATGATAGCTAATGGCAGAAAAGACGCACATTCAGTGGCATATAAGAATTGGATGATTTCTACACTCACTTGTGTGCCCCGTACTCATGCTCGAGATTAATGACTTCCACTGTCGACAGACCAACTTTCCCGCTCCCTTTGGTGGAGCTTGCCTTGCCTGTGGCCGAGGTTGCTGAACTTGAGGTTGCTACGATAGGTGTCGTAGAACCTGCGCGTCTTGTTGGGGACATATCGTTTGGTATTGGGATGGTTGTGAGCGTAGTATTGGTGGTGGTTGTGGATTAAACCGTGGGGATCTCAGAATGGAGTCACGGCAATCAATTTATAGGAAAGTCAGCGGCCGATGGTCCGCCCGCACCAGCTTTGCTCCTTCTAAACACACCCTAAATCACCAGTGCTTGCTCATCGGAGCCTTTGCAACTTGCCTGCAGGTTCTACATATGCTCAAGCTCCATTTGCATGATATCTTGGCCTCTAATACTAGACACTTTCAAGAGGCAAGTGAAATGGAATCCCGAAATCCCGATAGAACGAGACAACCGAAATGACTTCCAAATTCTCAATAGCTCCCAAGTGATTCTCTTGTGCGCACATGGCTTGCAGATTCCGATGTAACTGACAAGTAACTGACGGAGCCCGGAGAACCGAAATAGCTTGTCGATTTACTCATAGGACATCGGGGGCTTGAAGTTTGTACGTTCCCGACTTGATCGGCAAATCTACATGAGGTTTTTGCCTAAAGATACATACACTGCGAAGAGCGGTGGGGGCGAGAAACATGTTTTTGTCCTGGGCTTGAACGACATTAACATTAATTCCAGGGCCGTGATTGGCTTGACATTATGTCACCGTGATCGCTTAACATCAAATGATAAGCGCCCGTCGTCTTATTAGGCCAATCACACTTGTCGTGTATCAAAGCCTGCCTTTGGTCTTGACTCCGAAGGAAAGCGACACCGAAAATAAATCAATCTGATGCTCAGGCACCTTAGATACGTCTGGCAGGCAGCCTGAGTGACAGACTAGATGAAGTCCCTATTGTCTTGCACTTTCTGGTTCTCACACGCCGCGCAAGAGTGAATTTTTGCTACGTTACGTATTGCTTCGTGTTACATAACGGACAGGGGCAGTATCAATTACAGTGCATTTGCTAACGTTCTACGGGTTGTGTACGCACTTCTCAAGAAAATATTAACTTGAAGTCACGTAGACAGCCTAAGTAGTAATCCATGAAGCAGCTCAAAATCATCCTAGTTCTAGAACAAAACTGAAATCTATGTACAACCACCATGTAGTGGAACGTTGGTACAGTGCCAATCACCACCTCTCCAACACCTCCTTTTAGATATCAAGACATTTTTTTTTACTATTTGTCCGATTTAATTAGGAAGGAAACATGAGAAAAGAATGCGATTTATGCGTTTTCGAAATTTTTCCCACGGTGTTTCACTTTTTCGAGGTCATCGGAACAGATTCTATCACAGAATTACATGGAATCTATGCAGGCACTTTCTAATCGATCTCTGCAGCATCCTAAGCCATTTATCTTGCGTCTACTAGCTTTAATCCACCTCTCGCAATGCCAAAGTCTGGTTGCTGGCAACAAATCTCGGGCTGCAAAGCAATGAGAAGCAGGCAAGCCGCCAACGGAAAACTTGGACCAAGGCGCTGGGAATGACACTTCATCGTCGAATGTGGAGGGAGCCGGCTCAACATTGGTCTGAGCCTTTTCTTTGATATCTCTACTAATTCCTATTTCTGAATTTTGGACGAGGCTTGAATATAAAACAGGCAGCCTATGCTGTCAAGAAATACATTTTCGCGAGGCGCGACGGGGTAGACAACTGGGCGGTCACGCGGTTTATGTAATGTCCCAATTGGGATATATTAACCCTATATTAAGTCTTGTTCCACTTTTATGAAAATTCGTGCAAATTCTTTTTTGAAACTTCGTCCAATCGAGTTGAAATTCATACCAATGATATTTATCATTCCAAGCACATTCACACTGTTTTTGAAGCGTTATGGGTGGTTGACAAAATGTAGTTACAAAAGCTTTGATTATGTTTGTTTACTGATAAACCGCGTGCCGCGAGGTGGTGATTAGCACTGTACAGTGTATACACAGAGACAAAAACAGGTGGTTTTATTCTATAAATATGTTGTAGATGTGCCAGCACCAAATTTCGGCCAGTATCATGTGGAAAGCTATGAACGTGCTTTGACTCCACGAATAATGAGGCTTCTGCCAACGTTCCATGTTCGACGACACAAGTGGCAGGCAGACAGATAAATAGGACGCAAATCTTCATGTTGCTATGTATCAAGCTCTCCCCTGCATCGACCTTGACCAGAAGGGCTATAATGGGACGTCTTACAGCTCTGCTCGCTTTCGTATGCTACATCACTGCCACAGCGCAGGCACAGAAGATAATATTGACGAACGATGATGGATGGGCAGTAGCTCAGATTAGGGCCGAATATACTGCGCTCACAGCTGCTGGCTTCGATGTAAGCCCATATTTCATTTTAATGACTTTGAGGGACAATGAGCTCATATCTTTACAGGTGATTCTCTCTGCGCCTGCAGAAAACGAGTCAGGAACAGGCTCGTCTACTACAACCCCAACACCTCTGAAGTCCGCGTGCGAGTTCAATACTTGTACGGTTGGATCACCAGCGGAGGGAGCTAATTCCACGGATGGTACGTCGTCAGTACTGTATATATGTTGAGGCTGGAAAACAGCTTGTGTACTAAGCGCGCATAAACTACGTGAATGGATTCCCGTAAGACGCCATTTACACCACACGTTTGATGTACTAAACGTTGACTACAGCGTCGATTCTGTCCGCTACGGAATCCAAACCTTGGCTCCCAAATTTTTTGGAACCAAACCCGATCTCGTCGTCAGTGGATCGAACATTGGCAGTGAGCCCTCTGCTATGAACTCTACTACAACTGACTCAAAAATCTGCTCAAAAGATAACCTTGGTGCTACTGTTCTCATTTCAGGAACTGTGTAAGCTTCAATTCTCTTCATATATTGAAATCTTCAATTGACATTCTCATTTGCAATAGGGGAGCTGCAAGCGAGGCTGCGTTAGAAGGCATCCCGTCCATCGCATTCTCTGGAGCTTCAGGATCTCAAGTGTCATACACCACTCTTAGCCAGACGACTTCATCCTCCACTCAAGCGGTGAACATATACACCTCCCTTGTGGTCAAATTCACACAAGCGCTGGTTCAAAACCCCACCCCGCTCCTCCCGACAGGCACCAGCTTGAACGTCAACTTCGCATCGATAAGCAATTGCGCGTCAGCGCCGGCATATAAGTTCGTGTTGACCCGAATCAATGCGAATAGCGGTGCTACGGATGTGACTACATGCGGGACCAATCACTTGACGGCAGAGTCGACAGCCATTTCTAAAGGGTGTATCGCGACTGTCAGCGTATTCAACGCCTCAACGAAGGGTGATGTTGACGCAGCAACGCAGGGTGTTGTTTTGAATAAGCTTACGTCGCTTTTGACTTGTCTGTAGCTTTACGGAGATTGGAGGTACATAGTGAACGCCCAACGCCTGAGAAGAATTTATGTATGACAGCATTGTGATTGTATCAAAGTGTGAAGCTTGGAACTGATGGAATTAAGCGCCCATAATTCCTATATCGTAATTAATAAGACACAAACGCAGATAGTTGAATAGATAAAGTCATAGAGTTGAGTAGGTCTTTCTAGACTTCCAATGCGACAGTCGGCCCTCTCATGAACCCCTTTCCAATTGCCAACGATGCCCACCAAGTTTGTAGACCATGAATCCAATCTGTAAGCCGGCCATTAGCAGAGTTACTCTCGAAGGTTGGCTGTCGCGACAATTCTTTCTCGATGACGAGATAATTCCCTTCTGTTGGAAGAATACTGATGAGGCGGGTTTCTTTGATCTTCATTCCATCGTCTCCATGATAGCGTTTTCCCTCACAACTCCAGTCATCGTTCCCCCTAACCCACTGCCCCAAGCCCTCGATGTATATTTGAACTCGTTTGTCAAGGTCTGGGTTCCATGTTGGGACTCTCCCTAGATCAGAAAGAAAACACGAGACGATGCCATTTGCATAAGTTCCTAGGAAATCGAGCGCTCCTTGGAGATCTAGATTGCGTTCATGCATGATGACGGTGATGATATTGTGATTGCCCTGCCCGCAGAATATTTCCCGAGCATATGAATGCATATCCTACAGGCGAATGAGGATGACTGTCGCAAAAAAGCAGTTAACGCTTACATTCACAAGCACAATGAGGTCCACAACTTTCTCCGTCAGGGATCTGATTATTGGATGGGAGGTGACATATTCAGGAAGATCAAGGCCGAATTCGATGAGGGCGGTTGTTGGTCGAGCACCGGAAGTGTTTCTGCGGAGGCTCAAGTAATCATCCAAAGAGCGAGTACGGCGGTCTTCTCTGTCCTGAGCTTCCTGGGTTACTGCACAAAAGTAAATATCGGATGTCGCGATGAAATGCTCGAAACACAGGGAACCGGGCGCAGATAGCTTCTGAGCTTGTTTCCAGAAACTGCATGAACTAATTCAGTGCACAACATTGATTCAGCGACCAAAACTTACTCGCGGGTCATATCAACTAGAATATGTGGCTCTTTCGTATGAGCTTCAGGATTCCTCATTACCTCCATTACCATGTTCGCCAGTTTTTCTGCACATGCAGGAGCAGCAACGTCCGTATATTCATCGTACACAAAGTAAAAATTCATGAGATCACAGCCAAGTCGAACAAATTCTAGGGAATGGCATAGACGCTCAATAATTTTGGATGAATACACAATAAATATTTGACAAGTACCTTTGTCTCTATTCGAATATGTCAAACTAGCAAGCAAATCTGGATGAAGCATGAGAAGGATAGACGACGTGGTGTGAGAGATTGACACATACTAAGATCGCATGCATTGAATGCTTTCTGTCCTCGTTGTTCAAAAGGGTGGTACGACTCTACCCATGCGCTTGATTGACGTTTAGCGTCCAGGTAATGAGGACTCAGGCGGCGCTCCCAAGGCCAGCGTTGAAGAAGATCGGGAATGCGGTATCGCATTTCCGACATGCGAAATGAGCTCATGAGTGGAGAGCAGGTAGCGAGAGCGTCGACCAAACCAGGAAGAATTGTTTGACCATTCTTATGGCTGGCAGAGAGTATTAATATCGATGTGAGATTCGGCAAAATCAGCTCGGAGGACGTTTGAGGTCGGCCTCGTGTGCTCTTGCATGGGCGGGGACCCCGTCGCGAAGGTACGGTATTTTCTTTTTGGCATCTTGAATTCTAGCTAGAAGACATAAGTGTTCGAATATGTAGTAGCTTATCTCGTCAGGAACACATATGCATGTCAGAATGAAGAGGCGATTAGCAGTTTCAATTTCAATAACACTGAATAAAACATGCGTTTGCAAAGCGTACCGTTCAGCACCGTTAGCCAACACAGTGAGGTTACGGATAGTTGCATTTGTACACATCAGCTGTTGAAGTTCTTCAGCCTCAAAAGGTGGTTGAGAGAAGTAGTTTTACCGAATATTTGAAGTGTATCATTTCGTGACTCCCGACTTGCACACAATATTCTGTGTGAACAGCAGGAAGCCAAGAGCGTACCCATCGCTCGGTTGCACCACCGTGAGAACTGATTTCGACGTAAGTGCTAAATTTCGAACACAAAGAGTCGAGACGCTTGTCAATGTCAGCAAACGATGAACAAGGCTGAGATAAAACTGATTGGTAACCCCCCTTTCCAGTGCAACCCTGGGTTGCACGAAGGGGTTCCCAAATTGCTTGAATGGAAACACGGTTGCTAAATGGAGAAACCCCTTCGGCATCTCCGGAGCTGCCGCGATGCCGTCGCCGGAAAATCGCGCGTATGCTCCTGTGCGTCTGGCTGCTGCCCTCGACAGCGACCGCATTTACTGTAGCAAAGAGCTCCTCATGAGAGCGTAGATGCAATGGATGGTGTACAGATTTTTGAGGTGCTCGCGGTGAGAGTTAGCGCTCTCGTTCGTCAACACAACCTGCTTGTAACAAGCAGAACGAGGTCGGTAACAACATAAGTCATGATATTTGTATGATATTAACAATTGTGCATGCTCGGTGCATGCCCACCTCTGAAACCTTTGTCGACATTAAAATCTACCGTTATAAAAAAGGTCAATGGTGGAACCACGTACGACGTTGTTCCATTGCACGTGCATCCCGGCATACTCAGTAAAGGCACCATGTCTTCGAACATTCAAGTCAATGGGGGTTTCTTTCACTCGTCTCGAAACCCTTGGTTTCTACTGGAAAGGGGGGTTGCCAATTATTTTTATCCACAAGGCCGAGACATGGATCAAATCGAGGGTTAAAACGATATGAATGATCCGTATATCAGCGCACACCCCAAACATCTCTGGCAAGATAACGTAGTAGAAGCGTGTACGAGGATAGATTTTTGAAAATGGCGAGTTACGCCGCACACAGGCCCATTATGTAGAAAAAATCAATCGGTGAACATACCGCGGGTATTCGGCGAAGAACGCCTGTTAGTTCGACAGAGGCGTTCTGTTCTCCTCGTCTTCTCCTCTCTAGTTCATCTCTCCAACTTCGGAACCTTTGTAAAAAGGGGGCTTCGTATTCAGCAGACTGACGCGACGTGTCCTCATCCTCCAAGATGATGACGTTGTGAAATGCGCGATCCAGTTCGTCCAAAGCGTTGTTCATGAGGTAAGGGTTGCCTACATGGCGAACGGGTGTATCAAGCAAAGGTTGGGGTGGAGTAGACGCTAAGGCATCGATTAGTTTCTTCTTTCCACAGAGGGATGAGTATAGTACCTCTGGCTAGATCCGTCTTAGGAAAGACCTGGATCGTTAAGTGAGCAAGTGGATGTTCCTATTAGTAATGTATCAATTGGTGCGCACCCTCCCGGGATTCTCGATGGTAGGCGACGGGGGCAAGCCACCTGTAGGGCCAGGAAACGTAGAACTTTCGCCATCTAGAAGCTACCACAAGAAGTCAATACGGATGAGAAATGGAGTAGATACATAGGGAGCGTGCATCGATAATCTTCCTGAGCCATAGCAGAATTTGAGAAATTTCTTTTTGTTGAGTTTAAGACACACCCGGAGCTCAAAAACGGATAGAAAACGTTGATCGTGGTCATTTCTCTTCCGCCCTGTGCCCCAGTCTCGTACTACTTAGTTTAGTGTCTGGTGGAAGTCAGACCTACAGGGCAAGGGTCGTTTCTGCCTTGGAATCGAACTGGGAGCGAATAGATCAAAAGGCAAGGCCGTGGGTGATACAGACATAGACATAATGAGAGCTTTGTTTTTCAATCTCCGTCCAATCTCCGCCTAAATTTACGAGTCAAGGCAATGAACGACCCAAATTTAGGGTTTACGAGAAAAACTTGTACCTTATCTACCACAATGCCCGGGGACGAGACACTAAAAAAGCACGAAGAGGACTCGGAATCTGAAGAGGAAGACGAAGACGAGATAGTAGACGATATCCCCGTCGTAGAAATCGACCCAACAACTCTAACACCTCTGTCTCCGGAGGTCATCTCGAAACAAGTACGTCCTTCAAGTTTTCGCGAACTCGAGAGTCTAACCAAAACTGTATAGGCGACCATTAACTTGGGTGTGTTCAGTTCCATGCAGATCCTCTACTTCCATCTGAACTTCGATTTCAGGTACTATCGGACATGTCGCGCACGGAAAATCGACAGTCGTAAAAGCAATCTCTGGTGTGATGACAGTCAGATTCAAGAACGAGCTCGTCAGGAATATCACTATCAAGCTGGGATACGCTAACGCCAAAGTACGTTCACATGTATCTCAATGCAATCCAATGATCATCTAATCTTTCCGAAGATCTATAAATGTGAAAACGAGGCCTGTCCGCGACCAGGTTGCTATCGATCGTATCCCTCCAGCAAAGAAGACAACCCCCCTTGCGAGCGTCCAGGATGTGGTCACCGCATGAAACTTGTCCGCCATGTATCTTTCGTCGATTGCCCAGGTCACGATATTCTGATGGCCACGATGCTGAACGGAGCCGCCGTCATGGACGCAGCGCTTCTTCTTATTGCAGGGAATGAAACGTGCCCGCAACCTCAAACCTCTGAGCATCTTGCCGCTGTAGAGATCATGAAATTGGAGAATATCATCATCCTGCAAAATAAGGTCGATCTTATCAAGGAAACGCAGGCCCTGGAGCACCAGAAGAGTATATCTGCTTTTGTTAAAGGTGAGTCCACTATAAAACCCACATTCCAATTTTGTTCAACTTCGTTTGTTTTCTCGTAGGAACGGTTGCCGAATCTTCACCGATCGTTCCCATCTCTGCTCAATTGAAGTACAATATCGACGCCGTCAATGAATACATTGTCAAGCGCATCCCCATCCCAATACGCGACTTTACCTCCGATCCCCGACTGATTGTCATCCGTTCTTTCGACGTAAATAAACCCGGTGCCGAAGTAGATGAACTGAAGGGAGGCGTTGCCGGTGGTTCAATCTTGACGGGTGTATTGAAGATTGGTTTGGAGGTTGAGATTCGTCCAGGGATCGTCACAAAAGACAGTGCAGGTCGCAACAAGTGCAAGCCCATCTTCAGCAGAATTATGTCGCTTCACGCCGAGAACAACCTGCTCTCGTTCGCTGTTCCGGGGGGTCTTATCGGTGTTGGGACGAGAATTGATCCTACGTTGTGCAGAGCTGACAGGCTGGTCGGACAAGTATTGGGCGCTGTAGGAAAACTGCCGAAGATCTACACCGGTAAAGTCTATTTTTGAAAATTTGGAGATACAATGCTGATACGTGGTGTTTCAGAACTTGAAATCAGCCTCTTCCTCCTACGCCGTCTGCTCGGTGTAAAGACAGAGGACAAAAAGCAGACAAAGGTCTCGAAGCTAGTGAAAAACGAGCTGCTGTTGATCAACATTGGATCCACCTCAACCGGTGGACGAGTTCTTAGCGTCAAAGCTGATCTTGCCAAGATCCAATTGACGTCCCCAGCATGTACCGAGGTCGGCGAGAAGGTGGCATTGTCGCGCCGTATTGAAAAACATTGGCGACTTGTTGGTAAGTATACCTGCCTCAATCATAAGATGGGAATTTACTGATATGTTACGCAGGTTGGGGAAGTGTACAACGCGGAACTGTGTTAGAAGTAGACTAGCCTTTAGATTGACGCCCCTCGCTTTTATCGATCCGCACGATCCACTGAACACGCTGCATTTTGAACTCTGTACCTTCCAGCAATTCTTGTAAACGCGAACGACTTGGGTCACGGTTTGGTCAGGAGTGCCTTGGGATCGGGGATAGCATTCAGTTGGGCTGGGACAGACCATCGCCGAGTTCTCCGCTGAGTTGCCTGTTTTCGGTTTCACACTGGCTTTCTCTTGCCCGATCAAGACTCACCACAACATACGCGGCATGCTATCTTTCGTTTTGACGCCGATGCTGGATGGAATCTTGCAATGCCATCAAACTGGGACGACAGAATCTGAATCAACCCTCGCATCTGCCAAATGTAACATGGCATGGCTAGAACATGGCGTTTGGCTACGCGCTTGTTTGATGCGGCGACATAAGGGAATCACGTACGGTATTTCACCTGGCCGCCTGGGCGCTATTGACGTGGCTTCTTGGTGACTGGAATAAGATCTCTGCGGTTTCTTCTGATGGCGGTGTATATGTTACTGGATGGAATGCAGGTGTGGGCGATTCTAAACAATTGGCATTGGCTCTGGGGCACTCATTGCATGGGGGTCCCGAGATCTAGGACCTCAATATAAGGTGAAGTCAAGGCACCGCGCTCTTGAACGGATCCTTGGCTCTTTTATGTCATGGTATCTGTAAGTTAAGGTCGTAAAAACCCATAGCATGGAGTAAAATTCACGGACTCGAAGCTCAAGTGTGTTTCCTTGTTCCTTCGCCTCGAAGGAATGAATCTCCAGGATGACAGTCAACACAACATACTGGAGTCACCGAAAAGGAAATGTCCTCAGAACTTCTGATCGTCCAGACAGATTTAGCAATTATTCCGACACGGCGAAGTGGTATAATCCATGTATAGTCAGTCACTCTCTTGCTACCAAGCGAGGTATTCACATGCCCAGTTTACCATCTCGTACGTTCGAATTGGGCGCTCATTGACCTCCCGCCTACTAGGTTTTCCACATGGCCATTATTCTCCCAAGAGAAAATTCCACACTACAATTTCATCTCGCCGCTGTGAGTCAATAGGTGGGAACCAAGGTTCTTCAAATCCCAGACTTATTATTGCGCGTGAATCGGGCCCCTAGGTTGGAGTTGGAAGGATTCACAGTATTAATTAGCGACTAGTAATAGTATTTTCAGCAGGTGCTATGAAGCCCCTTTGGCTAAGCTCATGAAGGCTCTGACTCCTCTAACCTAGGGTCTCAATCAATTACTGAATGCTGAATCGTCATTCCACCGTTAATTAGTGAGTCACTTAGCATTTTCCAGCAAAGGATTTGGTCACTTTGGCTGAATAACATGGATAGGCTACTTTACCGCTCGATTTGTGACTCACAGCTATGTTGTATGCATGATACAGCGCTCAGCTTAGGTACATATATTTGACACAGCATAGCACCGTGCTTTATTAGTCCGATGATAGCCATTCTTTCGCCACTGGGAAAAACGCCGGGACTGCGCAGAGTGATGTACACCAACGGACCGACGTCAGTAATTTGAGGCCAGGACGCTGCGGGACCGGGAGCGCGAAATATCCTGGAAGGAATTCGAGTATCTGACCCACACAGCACAAAAGAGCTTCCATTCAACAAAAGTCCCTAAAAATAGAATAGACATTCTGAGAATTCGATTGTCGTAAGGGGATACCTATTTCAAGTTGGATAGGCGCTGGTAAACAATTCTCCTCTCAGCGATGTTCCTTGCAGAACATTTGCTCTCCTTTAATCTAGGTCTTCATGATCACAGGGCAAGGATTGAGCAATCTGAAGAAAGCGCAGTCAGTTGACGTAGCACAAATGATCAGGGGCCGTATTGAACAGTTGAACAGCACTACAGCTTGCTATGCATATGACACTGATAGTGCTTATCAGCGCACGTTGAAGCGCCCATTGGTCATAGGCGCCAACAATACGGAGCATGGGCGCTATGCACTGAGGGCGGGCGAAAGTAACGCCTGAGGAGCGGTGGTGTTGTCTCGGGGGATTGAAGTGCCCATATGCGCAGATATGATGCAATGTGAACAATTACCCCGGGTCAATAGGACAAAGTTCAGACATCCACGTTCACGGCCCATGGACGAGGCGAGGGCATTGGAGGAGGGATCTTCTGCGTTTCTGTTCTTATGTATTGGCGACGTCTATTGTGGGTAAGTAGAAGTAAATTTCGGTGACACGTATCCGTAAAACGATGCGTCCAGCTGTTGTTGATCTGACTCGCGCTTCTAGAATTTCCCCAGAATGCTGAGGTGCCTCAAACGTAGGCAGTGTTTCGGCGACGTAGCGGAGCCAAACTCCGGATGTGATGATGGATAGCTGATA
The DNA here is from genome assembly GCA_003314615.1 of Pholiota microspora. Taxonomy (NCBI): domain Eukaryota; kingdom Fungi; phylum Basidiomycota; class Agaricomycetes; order Agaricales; family Strophariaceae; genus Pholiota; species Pholiota microspora. The sequence goes on from QFFD01005304.1 coordinate 14,078, forward strand.
GCTTGATGCAGTCCATGATGATGAGTTGCATTGCAGAAGTTACTCTCAAATAGGCGAAAGGTGTGGAACTGCCAGTCAATTTGAACTTTAGAGGGCCGAGTACGTGTCCAGTATAGGTGTAATTGCCCAGCCAGGACAAGAGGGACAAGCATAAGCATAAAAGCAGCCAAGGACCAAGAGTACCCAAGCTAGAGGATCCAGTTGGTCGACGTTGACCTTCGAACAGAAACCGGCAGATGCGTCAGAGAAATTCTGCCCATTTTGAATATGGCCGTAAAAGGCTATTTATGTCGCCAATGGGACCTGTAAACGGCAAATGACACATGGCATCCATACACTTTATCCCAAGACAAAGCCCTTTATGAGATAGGTTATCTCCCCCATAACACCAATTGGGTGTGTACAATATGTGCAAGAATCCAGCGTTATCTCGAAAGCCTGACGACCAAGAAGCTTAATTTGGGTCGACCTCAGGATTGAGCTGGCGTAGTGTCCCGTTCTTGAAGGCAAAAAAGGCTGACGAGCAGGAGTGCGCCAGATTTGACGGCAGATTCTGCGAGGAGAATGAGTGCGTCGTCAGGGTGGAATGGAGGATGGACGGTTCCGTGGTTGCTATTGGGTCCGTAAAGGATCAGTCCGAAATAGAACCCACCTGTGAGTGTGTCTATCGGGGAAAGAGCCACAACAAGCTTGGTTCCCAAGCCCCATTTCAATTTAGATGAGGGTATTACGATCACTTTGCCTTTTCTTACTTACTCACCAAGTCGTTGCGACACCTTTTTCCTTCCTCGATGCCAGGGCGTTCCTTTGACGAGGACCCCCTCACGTTGGCTATTGCGCCGCCGCCCGACGAGACCTACGAACAGCGCCAGATAAGAGAGGCGGCAGAAGCGGAGGCTAAGAGAATTAGCGATGAGATAGACGAACAGATTCGAAAAGAGAGGGAAGCGGAGAAGAAGAAGAAGAAGCCTGTTAAACTACTCCTCTTAGGTGCGTTTGTTAGCCCTTTCAATGTTGGCTTTGTATCTCATTTCAGTTCATTTTTTGCAGGCCAGAGTGAGAGCGGCAAAACCGCAACGCTGAAAAGTATGTTCCTTCGGCATTTGTCAGCTCGTAAACATGAGCTAACGTTTTCTCTAGATTTCCAACTGACCTATGCCCGACGAGAATGGTACGAAGAGAAGGCTTCCTGGCGGGCGGTCATCATGCTCAACCTCGTTCGCAATGTCAATGAGATTCTTGCGCATCTTCATAGTGAAATGTCCGACCTCCCATGGAACCCGGACGATTCGCAGGAGGACCTCCTAGGACCACGGCCACCACGCGCATTGCCTCGAATTAAATTTACGGACAAGCAACGTTCCCTCAAAGCGCGCCTTGCACCTTTGACCAATGCACAGCACACTTTAGAGCATAAACTTGGCACGGCTAGTCTCGAACCCCATTCTACATCTGTGGAAACTGCGGCGCCCTTTGAGAATCTGGCCTCACCTAATCGACGGGCTTTGCAGGAGTTTTCCATCAACTCCTCCAACGGGTGGAAATCCGCCTTCGACAGATTCCGCAGCGCCCGGAATGTTCCTGCAAACGGGAAGCAACAAGAGAACGGGAATGGGTATGCCAATGGCTCTGTCAACGGAAATGGCAATGGGAACACCAGTCCCAGTGATTCAACTTCTGTCCAAAAATTTCTGAGGGATACCGAAGAAGAGATCATGGAAATGATTGCGGCTTGTAGAGAGGATATCAAAGAGCTCTGGGAGGATGAAATCGTGGGAGAGATGCTGAGTCGACGGAAGGTGCGCTTGGAAGACGCTCCGGGCTTGTAAGTTGTCTTTTCTTTCCTGACTGTGCTCATTACTGACTGAACCGAATACAAAGCTTCATTAACGATTCGGATCGCATCGCGCGCCAAGATTATCAGCCCACCGACGATGATGTGATTCGGGCGCGCTTGAGAACACTCGGCATCCAAGAATACCGGTTTATATTCGACCACGGTACGTCGAGCTAGTTTTATTCTATGATTGAAAAGATTCCTGATATTCCCGCCACTCTGTAGGACGAACAATGGGGCAGGAATGGAGACTCTACGACGTCGGTGGTACCCGGGGTAGTGTAAGCGCTTCCCTCTTCCAAATTCCCCCTCATTCCAGTTATCGGTCTAAACGCATATCTAGAGAGGTGCCTGGTATCCATACTTCGATGACGGTATGTTCACGTCTAAATTTACCCGGCCCGTTTTCTGAACACCTTTCACACAGTGGATGCCATTATCTTCCTTGCGTGAGTGCAACTTGATCTTTGTTCATCATCGTCTTGCTTCTCAGCGCTGCTTCCTATATACGGCTCTGCTCGTACAGCCCAAGTAAGCCAATATAACCCTTTTTGCGCAGCCGAGCGGTATTAATCATGTTCATCTCTAGTATCACCCTTTGATGAAAAATTGGCAGAGGATCGCAAAGTCAATAGACTGGAAGACAGCTACCTTCTCTGGCGATCAGTATGCTCCTGCAAACTGCTCGCACGGACACAGATCATTCTTTGTGCGTCTACGTTTATAGATCGGAGCTTTCCGTGTTATATTGACCGTAAAACCCTTGAAACTTCAGTTCTCAACAAATGTGATCTTTTGCAAGCTAAACTTCAACGAGGTGTGCGAATTCGAGATTCTGTGCCGAGTTTCGGGGACCGAAAGAACGACTTGCAGACTGCGACACGATGTAAGTTTATCCTCTATCTTCTTGAATCCTACATCAACTCATGGATTGTCACCGCAGATTTTCAGCAACATTTTAAAGAAATATCTCGGAATTCCTCACCTATACAACGTCCATTCTATGTTCATCTGACTTCGGTGATCGTAAGACAAATATATTTCTTCATGCTTCGATTTGATTCCTGACCCTAATAAAGGATACCCGTTCGACCGCAGTGACATTAGGAGCAGGTCAGTTATCTTTTCCTCCTCGATTCTCATGCCACCCTTGAGCGCACCTAACGACGCTTCTCTTTTGTCAGTCGAGGAATCCATCTTGCGAGAACATCTACGGCGCGCGGATCTCATGTAGTGCACCTTTCCCCCCTCTCTTTTCTGCCTTGGGACTGTTCGTTATCTAGCCTGCCTCTTTAATAGCTGCTTATCTTGCCTACACTGTTTCGCTTCTTTTTTGGATCATCTCACTCATATTCATATTTTACTTTCTCAGTCTGATGTTTTCCTACTATCGACCTTCCAGTCACGCCCATCACACTGTCATCATCCATCATGTCCCCAACCTTCCCATTATTAGTCTCTACCCCCGGCACCTAATTGTGGCATATCCCGTTGAATCTCGCGTCCAGCCACACCCACGTCCTTCTTCCCGTGTTTGGCCACCTTACCCGGCCTACCAAGGCCCCACTCCTTCTTCCATCATTGTCTTTTCCACACCAACATTTATCATCACTGTACAATTAGAACAACTCCCTCTTTCCAAGCGATACGACAATACCCACGATGCCGAGATTCTTCATGCTCTGTAGCTTGACATTCATTGCTCACAGCAATTCGCCCGCCTATTATGTCCCGCATTACATGAAAATACGTATACGGATCGAGTCAGACGACCAAGAGTCCGCCTAATGAAGGTCATCTGGGCTCACTTCCTCATTGATTCGAGATGGATATTTGTATTCGTTGTCCGTGCTTCGCGTCCTTATGTATGTACGTCTGCCTTTTCTTGGCTGGCTGGTTTTCCCGAGCCATGGTGTCGATAACTACCTTTATGACTGGCATTAATACCTGTAGCTGGACCACATTTTCATAGCTTGTTTACTTACGACTTTTCTACTGCAAAATAATAGGGTGTTTGATTACAGGTACAAATTACACAAATATCGTATGTAAGCTCCGCTATGAACACGAGGTAATTCATTTCTGTCCACCGATTCTAAGGACGCCAGGTCTACAAGTGCTTATCAGGGACTCACGGTGATGGGATGACGAATAATGAGCGCAAGTAGAGCAATTTCTACAGCGGCAACGACGACAGTCACTTGGATTACAGTCCATCCTGCAGTGACAAATGGTCGACCGAAGATCCGCGTGCCCTCCTGTCCTTTGGTCTGAATCGCGGCGTCAATGGAGTGAAATTCTTTGCTTCGATCAGCAAAGTCGTGGATGGAATGTCGCGAACGAAAGAAGGCTAAAACAAACAGCAGACCGCCTAGAATGGCGAAGAGGAGGCCAACTAGATTGATATTATAAGATCAGTTGAACAGGAAATGCAAATATAATCGAACGAACTCACTCCGATGAAAATCGGGATCGAACAAACGCAGAATCGTCAAGGCGTACCCTAGCGCACTGAGTGCGGTACGGCTGTACGCTCCATGGAACGTACGTTGACGCGCCCTGATTTCGACAAGTTCGTTGACATCCGCAGCTTGAAAGGAGTTCCGACGGTGACCTCTGTATTGTAGCACACCACTGTCAGCCTAACGCCGGAGACAACTTCTTCCAGCTCACCTATACGTCCGATGCGGTCGACTGGAGGTGCTCATGCCGCCAATGCCTATATCAAGACCTCTAGTACGGATTCCGGGTTGTTTAAGGGCTGGCAAGGCCAAAGGACAAGCCTGGTACTAGCATGAGGAAGAGGTTTGGCGGACTGGTCAATCCAGATTACACGTGAACGCGTGAACGCGTGAAAAGCTGAGATTTAATTATATTTTGTTATCCGTCCTCGGGTCCTCCAAACTACCACTTGGATGTATGTCCGCACGCACGCAATCTGTAGGCGCTGCTCAAAGAGGAGTTCTCGACGTTCACCAGTAGACGGACTGTATGCATTCCTATCTTTACGGGAAACGCTGGCGGCCAACCATCAGACAGTTACTGCTCAAGCTTTCAAACCAATTTAAAACTGAACGTTGCTTTACAAGGGCCCACATACCTATGTTCTACCACAGAGGATCTATTTGTCTTTTTGCCAACCATTTAAAATGTTCCGATAAAATCCTAGAGACACGTAGCCTCGGCTTTCTGGAATACCAATCATAGAGAGTACTACTTATTAACCACAAGAACATACGGGTTTTCGCCCACGAATAAGTACCGATAGATGCCGTATCGAAGTAGGTAACCCTTTAGCCTACAAAAAGATAGACGGGCTTGAGACGAGTTTCAATTGTCACAGACATTGTATAGAAAAGGCGTCAAAACTCTTTCATTCGCAATCATGTACACTTGGCTTTGATCTACACATATTCCTACAGTCTAAGGCCTCAATTTCTCAAGAAACAATTGAATCACCCACTAGTTTAGGGACACTTAGTGCGGGCTATCTCATGTTTCCGTTTTGTCCAATATCCTAAGACGTACCATGCGCTATTTATATCAGGCGCCCATGAAGCGCCCATCATGATTGTCCTATTCCTACGAGACACATGGAATTTGATTGATGTACTTAGGATACTTTGGCTAGAAATATAGGTGGTCAACGAAGCTGTATGGGAATGCTCACCAAGAGATTACATCAGAAAACTTGTCAGACGAAGATTTGACAGTGCTGATGCTACTGCTTTGAATCCGGGAAATAATAGTACGTGGAATGACTAAGTACTAAACTATACATCTGGAGATGGCGGCTGTGCAAATACATAAACCTTTCTCAATCTGTCCATCTACCACCTTGTACCCATTCATGCTCGAAAATCTCCGTTACGTTCGCCCTCTTCATTGGGTCGATGACAAGACACGATCTTAGAAACGAGCAGAACAGCCCAATGTTCTCAGTTTTTACCTTTCCATTCTTTTTTAACATCGTCTCAAGTTTCGGCATGGTCTCCTCTACGACCTTAAGAGGGGAAGCTACATAGGAATCCCAGAATAATGGAGTACCAGTGGCCATGAGATATACCTATAAGGTGAAGGTTAAGAAATGAGATATTATAGCATAGTAAATTAACTTACTGAACATACAAGCATCCATATATCGACAGTACAATCCACAGTTTGCCGTAGAACAGCCTCGGGGGGAAGAAAGCTTCGAAAAGAATGAAACGGAGCTGGTCTGGCAATATGACGAGCTGGGGTGCATATAAGCTTGCATCGAGATGATATATCACTGGCACATACCATAGGAAAAATTGCTCAGGCGTATAGATGCATAGACAAAGTCACCTTCTTCATAGTTTCACCGATACTGATTTGGTGTGAGGGGTTGCGACGGGACGGTGAGGTATATTTTTCCATCGTCTCCGACGACTTCGAGCATCTCCGAGCACGGAGGCGCCTCTTCTATTTCAGATGTGATATCCTCAGTGGCTTCCGCCTCCCAGAAAAGAAACTTGTCAGGGAGGACGGCTTCGGGTGGTCAAGCAAATTAAGCGCTCGGTATTTGTTCCGAAAACAAACCAGCGTACCTCCGTGAATGATGCCTATCTCCTCCAAGTATAGTAATGACCTCAGGATATTGGCTACAATCTTTTGCACCATATACATGGGCAAATATTGACCCATTTCATTGTTGCTGAGGCGTAACTTCTCCACCGAAACGGGGTTCAACATTTTCAAACCCAAGCAAAGATGATCTCCCCAGCTACTCTCCTCGTAAAATTTTTCTAGGATACAACACATACATCTCTGTGCCACCTCCTCGACGAGATACAAACATTTTTGCTCATTCTCCGCAGACTTGTCACGTGTAGCAGAGGCCGTGAAAATCTTGATTACCATATAACTATACCAATAGTTGACCGCTAGCCATGTTGAGGATCGCGGGCCCCAGCCTAGCTTGCGTATAATTGTCCAGTGTCCATTATAGATTTTTTGATTGATCTCGGCAGGAATAGTAGCCAACGGGCGAATCGAGTGGTTCCTCTGGGAAAGGCATCGCCCAGTCTGTAGCAGTTGGAAAGGGTTGCGGTTGGATGTGGGCGGCGGGCAACGATAGAAGCGAAGTAAGCGCGCGTTCCAAGTGACTTTATTGTGTGGAGTGGAGGCCGGGAATTTCAGCACAATTGCATCCTAAGCCATTATGTAAGGTACATAATGCTGAGTGAGGCCCGACTGAGAACAATGTCCACATTGCAACAAGAACTTTATGTATCACGTCAGTGGCCACCCACAAACTTACGGGGTTTCATCATGACGTCGGATGTGGTCAAAAGGCACCAACATGTCAATTGTATGAACACTCGCGATACCCAAGCGATACCCAAGCGATACCAAAGACAGACAGAGCTACACATCTACAGAAAATTTAACAAGTTACAAGATATATGTACCCAAGCAGTGTACTGCTGTGTTAGAGATGAGCATGATGCAGGAAGCACCCACAAATGCTGATTTGAATGAGACATTCCATCATCTTCCATGGCTAGTAGACAAGGCAAGTATTATATATATTTAGTATCAGAGTTTCTCGCAAGTCAGATGTAGGTGGCCTACCAGCCAGTAACATGGATTGCCGGGGGTCTTTAATCTGTCCATGTGCCACCTTGTATCCATTCGTCCTCGAATATAAGCTGCGATATGTTTGCCCTTTTCCTAGGATCGATGACGAGACATGATCTGAGGAACGAGCAGAACATTGCAACGTTCCCAGTTTTCACCTTGCCATTCTTCTTGAGCAACGTCTCGAGTTTTGGAATGGTTTCCTCCACAACCTTAAGGGGGCAATACACGTAAGAATCTGAGAATAATAGAGTACCGGTGGCCATGAGATACGCCTGAAGGGAAATTATAGATGAGCTGCTTTATAAAATGTGACGACGAGATGTGGAACTCACAGAGCAGGCGAGCATCCATAAATCGACAGTACAATCTACGGGCTGTCGCAGAAGAGCTTCGGGCGGAAGAAAGGTCTGAAAGGAAGTGAAAGGTGCAGGTTTAGCAAGATGACGAGCTGAAGTTTGAATGTATATATGAGCGCACTGTATGAGAGGGGATCAACAGCACATCATACCATAGGAAAAATTATTCAAGCGTATTGACGCACGCACAAAGCGATCTTCGTCTTCGTTCCACCAATGTTGATTTGGTCTGATGGGTTGCGACGGGACAGTCAGGTATTCTTTTCCATCGCATCCAATGACTTTGACCATGTCGGAGCAGGGGGTCGCTTCTTTTAAGTCAGATTTGATGTCCTCCATATATACCGCTCCCCAGAGAAGAAAGTTACCAGGTATGATGGCTTCCGACCACGTATGTAAGTACTCAATAAATGCTTGTTCCAAAAACAATCTTAATCAAAGCGTACCTCCATGAATAATGCCCATCTGCTCTAAGCGGAACAACGGCTTCAGGATATCAGACACAATCTTTTGCACCATATACATGGGCAAATATTGGCCCGTCTCAGTGTTGCTCAGACGCAGTTTCTCCACAGATTCGGGGTTCAACGTATCCATCCCTAAGCAAAGGTGGTCTCCCCAGCTGCTCTCCTCGTAGAAGTTTTCTTGGATACAACACATATAGCCATCTGCCACCTCCTCGACGAGATACAGGAAATTTTGCTCATTCTCTGCAGACTTATCGCAGGTTGCAGAGGCTGTGAAGATTTTCACCGCCATGTATCTACCCCAATAGTTGACTCCCAGCCATGTTGAGGATCGCGGGCCCCAGCCTAGCTTGCGTATGATTGTCCAGTGTCCGTTGTAGATTTTTTGGTTGATCTCGGCAGGATAGTATCCAACGGGCGAATCGAGTGGTTCCTCTGGGAAAGGCATCGCCCAGTCTGTAGCAGTTGGAAAGGGTCGCGGTTGGATGTGGGCGGAGGGCAACGATAGAAGCGAAGTGCGCGTCCCAAGTGGCCTGGTGGTGTGAAACACAGAATTTTGAGAACAATTCCAGCCTAAGCTCGGCCTAAGTCGTTACGTAGAGTGTACAAAGAGAACAAACCGAGAAGCGTCAGAAATGATGGGCACATCCACACAACATCCACAATGCCACAACCTTATGCTGCTGTATCATGATTGCTACCTACAAAATTATGGGGTTTCATTATGGCCGGTAATTTCGAATGGCACACAATCGTAGAGTTATTGTATAAATACTTGCTATACCAAAGACAGACTGATATCGAGCTGGTCTCAATATTCTTTTTCTGTGCTGGTCACTATGCGCCTTCCTATCCTTCTGGGGTTGATATTATGCTTTCTTGACATCATCTTAGCTCTTCCTCTATCTCGCCTGCCCTCTCAAATAACCGGACATAGAGTCGACTTCTGGTCTGTACAGCCTTTCATTGCGTATGCCGATTGTTAAACCTCGTTCCTTTGCCTAGTTGTCAAGATATCTGTCATGATTTTCCAGAGCCAGGCAACCGTCAGATTTTTGGACGAGAACCGAGACGGCGAACATACAAGAAAAAAGTCGACTTGAAGAAACTCAACCTCGTCAAGACCAAACACAAGAAGCCAAGTGTCTATAACAAGTACATAGTCAAATTCAACCAGAACAAAGATGTGGACCATAGTGCCGGTATAGCGCTAGACAACATGGGACTTTCACCCAAGCATAGAAAGACTATCGAGGATTTCCACGTTTGGACAGTCAAACAGGCAATGAAGAAGATACCAGAGGCAAGGAAAGCAGAGATTATGTGAGCTTTGTATTGTGGCACTGTCCTTGACAGGGATCTGACCGTAGGAATTTAGAAACATAGCTCATTCTAGAGGGTCAAAAGATCCGAATATCCACATCACTGCGGAATTCAGATCTCATTGGGGCATTGTAATTCAAGGCGTATATGGGCATCCACCAACTGGAGCCAACAAACGACACATCTACGTCAATTCCCACGACAAAACGAAAGGATTAGAGGTCTTACCAAAGGTTTTCAAGGATGCTGTAGAAAAGCATCAGGTACATGTCTACGGAAAGTTCGACAAGATATGAAAATTTCCGAACGTGAAGTCATAGAAGTAAAGGTCCAAATCAAAGAGAAACTGTGTAGCTTAGCGTGAATACATTTGTCTAGTATCCATCGTGAACTTTCTGGCTAATTTCAACAGAAGCAAAGCCGAGGAATTATCTCAAGAAAAGCCATCGTTTACTACTACTGTACTATTTCGATCGATGCAACCAGGGACGGTGGGATTGCTGGATCGATCGAAATGATACAGTATAGTTTGAGTCAGAACGGGCAAGTATTAGTGTCCGAGCAGTTTACTGTGTTGGATAATAGTGTGATACAGGAAGCGAAGAAACTGGGCAATGTGTTCCACGGCTAGAGGACAAGGCATGCTGATTGTTAGAGTTTGTCGCAAGAGAGAGACAACTTGGGGAGATTCCGGGTTTCGGCAAGCTCTTGTCTAGTCACTTTCCAGTGGTCATTTTCATTATTTTCTCGTGTCTCAATTTGTCCTAGCTCCCCGTTTCTATTTTGCAGTTGTTTTGGAATGTTTGACGAAGTATATGCCGCGCCGGCAAAGACACGTGCCTCCCAAAAAGCGACTGCAATTCAAATGTGAATTTCTTTTCTACTACAACTCAGTTAACTTCCGTCTCTCTTCCCCACTCATTTCCATCTTCGTTGTCTCCGAGCAACAGTGGGCTGCCCGTGGTCCGGAAAAATGGCATTCGTAGGACTTGGTGCGAGGAAGGGAGCATTGCTGGGGTGCGTGGAAGGACTTGCGTGGAAGGACTTGCGTTGCTTCCGTTTGCTGACGAGTGGGGTATTAACGTTATAGCTCTTCGCTGTTCTTGCGTCGTTCGCATGCGAACACGCGTTTGTTCTCGTCGATACTTCAAGTAAGGATATAAACTATCGCCACTGTTGAACTTGCTGAGAGTAGACCGACAGAATACGCGTGCAACCCGGACAGGCGCCCCTTCTGCCTTCCGGTCACTTTCCACGTCAACGCCATCTCCGGCCCCAATTTCAGAGACAAGTCCAACTACAGAAGAGTTAGCGCCGACTATTGACCTCAATGCGACGCCTCTGATCACCGACAATGTCGATACCCTCGCTTCCAGCATACCCTCACTACAATACGGAGACTTTGCCGCTATGGGTTTGGGGGGCTGGTGGCCCTCAGGGCTCGTCGAAAGCTCTATGGAGATCATAAACGTAACCACTGGTATGCCGTGGTTCTGGACTATCGTTGCCGGCACCGTGTTCTGGCGCGCAGTCTGTGTACCTTTTGCGGTAATTGCACTGCGCTCAAGTGCGCGGATGCAACCACACCAAGAAACTATCGAAAAGAATCGGTTGGCCTTAATGGCTGCGTATACCGCCAAGAATCAGCTCCAACTTCTGCGTGCCCAGGCTGTCCAGAAAGAATTCAATAAGAAGCATGGTATCAACCCCCTCGGTGGGCTCGCTGGTTTGATCCAGCTTCCAGTCACTTTGGGTACGTTCTTTGCAGTTCGGAAGATGGGAATATTACCCGTGGAGCAGCTCAAAGACAGTGGGCTTGCTCTCATTCCGGATTTGACGGTCCCCGACCCCACCATGATAATGCCAGTCCTGTTGTGCGCCGTGGTGAACTTGCAGATTTCGGTCTCCGCGAAAGATATGGTCTTCGACACACGCCCTGCAATGGCTCATTTAATGAATATTTTCCGCGTATTCTCAGTCTTCGGTGTTTATGTCATGAGTGACTTCTCCGCGGTAAGCATTCAGCTCTCATATCTCATGTCTGGCTTTTTGCTCATCGATTTATAGGCTCTTATGGTCTCCCTCCTCACGACCTCTACCTTCACTCTATGCCAAACGCTAGTATTGCAACGTGCCGCCGTCCGCCGCGCCCTTGGTATCCCAATCGTTCCCAAGCACGAGCAGAAAAAGCTACCGAGTCCGCTGGAAACTGTGGCTTGGGCACGTAAATCCATGTCAGAGTTTATTGAGCAGGGTAAGCTGGAGCAGCAGAGAAGGAAATGATAGGCGCCACCATATTGGGGCTGGCGGATGATGTGCCGCCGTTCGATATACTAATACTCGTAGATCTACTTATAAAAGTAATTTATCCCGCCTACTAACCCCGCTCATCCACGTACTCTAGCGTTGATTCGTTATGCATATATCCCACGTTCAAAAATTCCCCGTTTTATAGCATCGCAGTCTCAACAACTACATAGACTATAAAAAATTGAGCCGAATCTTCACTACGTACACCCAACGCGCAGCAAAGAGCGTTCATAACGAGAACGTAGATTATCATTACGTAACCCTCTTCTCCCAAACCACAACCACGAAGTCTTCGTCGCCGCTGCCTCAGATCGCCAGCGTGTAGGCCTTGAACGGTCTCCAACGCACTTGGCACACCAACGAATCTCGCCACGTATCTGCGCGCACTTTGAACCCCCCAAAATGGCATTCAACGACATGCTTCTGAATCAGACGCCGCCGTCAGAAGATACCCCTGCAGATGAGGAGGAGTACTACTCGTCGTGGTCACTTTTCCTTGTGTGCATGCTACTCATCCTCTCGCTGCTCACCTCGTATTACCTCCAGATAAAGCGTATCCGCGCGGTCCATGAAACACTTGTGTCAATCGTTGCGGGCATGTTTGTAGGATTGGTAGTGAGGATTGCGCCGGGCGAGATGATTAGGGAAATGCTGGTGAGTTCTTTGCATTGATGTGTGGAAACTGTGGAGAGCTGGAGGATGTATGGTGGGGCTGGGATGTTTGCTGACAAGTCTTACAGACTTTCAAGCATACAATATTTTTCAATTTGCTGTTACCGCCAATCATTCTGAACTCCGGATACGAGCTCAAGCAGGTCAGTCGTACATCATATCTGCCAACTCATTCTAAGCCCTCCCCAGGACAACTTTTTCCGCAACTTCGGGTCCATCCTCACCTTTGCCTTCCTAGGGACTTTTATTTCAGCCGTTGGTGTTGGGTACGTCTCATTGCTACTCGTACTTCGTTTTAGGATTGAACACCCGGAATATAGCGTCCTTGTATACATCTACTCATACCTTGGTATTGACACCGAAAAGTTGCCATTGATTGAATGCCTTATCTTTGGTTCGACACTTTCCGCGACGGACCCCGTCACTATCCTCTCAATATTTAATCAATACAAGGTCGACCCCAAGCTTTACACTGTTATATTCGGAGAGAGTTTGTTGAACGATGCAGTAAGTATCGTCATGTACGAGTGAGTCTTTTTCGTTATTTTTTCTATCTTTGCTGCGCCTTGACACCCACTCAGGACACTGAGCCAGTTCCATGGTTCTCAGGTATACATACGATCCATCTTCCATGGTACGGGTATCTTCTTGTTGTCATTCAGCGTCTCGATGGCTTTAGGCGTGGCCTTTGGACTTGCGACCTCTTTGATGCTCAAGCACTCGTATCTGCATCTTTACCCCCAAATCGAATCCTGCCTTGTCGCATTGTGCGCCTACACATGCTACTTCTTCTCTAACGGCCTCAACAAGTCTGGTATCGTCTCACTCCTCTTCTGTGGCATCACTCTAAAACATTACGCCTATCATACGATGTCTCGACGAACACAACGTGCAACGAAGTACATCTTCTCCACGCTGGCGCAACTCTCCGAAAATTTCATCTTCATATACCTTGGCATGTCACTTTTCACCGGTGCACCCTTAACGGAACCTGTCTTTGGCTACGTCAAACCAGTTTTCATCATCATCACCACTATCTCTGTCGTTTTCACCCGCTACGCCGCAGTGTTCCCACTATCCGAGGGTATCAATCTCTTCCACCGCCACGTTCGCGGCCAACGTACGGAAGAGCTCCCTCATTCATATCAAATGATGCTCTTTTGGGCTGGTCTACGTGGCGCCGTTGGCGTAGCTCTTGCCGCAGGCTTCAAGGGTCCTAACGCGCAGATGATGCGGACAACAGTCCTCATCGTCGTTGTGCTCACGGTGGTGCTATTTGGTGGCACAACCGCACGAATGCTCGAAGTGCTCGGGATTCGGACTGGCGTCGAAGATGACGCTGGTGTCAGCTCGGACGAAGAGGAACCTGTGTACCCACCATCTCGTAGTGCGTGGAACGCGGCTGGACGTGGAGGCGCGCGGTGGAACAGGTTCATGGAAAATGAACCCTCTGCCATTGGTAATGTGCGCGGCGCAATCGCACGTATCGGCGCCCACTACGCTCCCCGTGCATACAACCACCAGTATCAAAGCAACAACCATGTGCGGGATTATCCAAACAATCAACAGCTTGTCCCACCTATGTCCCCCGCAACGCCTGTGGGCGCTGCGACCCAGTTTTCATCTTCGTCATCTGATTCATACGACTCGGATAGTGGTGAGGTGCTCCCCCTTGCTCCTACCGCACCAGGTGGTGTTCCCGGCCCAAGCGACGGGACGCATCCTCCCCGCGCGAACTCGTTAGGCATGGCAGTCGGTGAGGATGGCAAGTGGTTTCAGGCGCTTGACGAGCGCTACCTTCTTCCCATATTCTCCAATGCTACTGCGAGCCGAACATTTCACGCTCGCCGGGCACGACGCTCAGCTGGGCTAGGGCTCGGTGGCACTGGGTCAGGCAGCGCTGGCGCCAGCGGGGTAGGGACACCTGTGGACAGTGATGATGACATGGATGATGGAGATGATGTGGGTATGGGGGGACGAACGATGGATGGGATGGAGCGGGGACGACAAGGGCCTATGGTGAACATGAACCTTACGAGGACAGGCTCGGTGGATGACAGCCGCGTAGAGCGAGGACTCCCAAGTCCAGTGCTGAGGAATAACGGCTCGGGGGACAATCGGTTTTCGTCGTAAGTAGGTAACGAGTGTTTATGAATTGCTTTGTCGGACAGGGACGCGCTGCTTCTTCGTATCGTGTCCAGTGGTGATATTGTCGCTTGAAATGTACATAGCTTTTCTCTGTCCTTCTCCCTTGATTTATTTCACACTCCTCGAATTGTCAGTCCAGGCGGATGATAATTCATATACTTATATAGACTTGGGCTGATACACTATACTACGATATTATTAGTACGTACGCTACGTATACCTTCTAGGACGCATTATTCCGAGGTAGCTATATTCGCGATGTCAGGGCTATCGAGACACAAAGTACTGCAATTATATATAATGTCATATTCTTGTATACTATATTATGTCAAAGATTTGACAGCCTCGTACTGGGTTGTATGTATGTAATAATTTTGCGAGATGGTGAGATAGTGATCCATTTACAAGATGTTCCATTGAGGTATCATTTTGTGTCCATCTGTACTCTGGAATCTTTGCTTGAAATTGGAAATATTCTCTCCGTATCTGCGTGAATGCTCGTTCAGTAACAATATTCCGCCAAGTTTACTGGACCCAAATATAGTAATTACTACCATTTGGGGATGATCAGACCACATTCGAGCGAACACGATCTAAGGCGCAACAGTGTCACTCGCTGCAGTCTACGTTTGCATTTCGATACCCACGCGATATAGTATGCATGTATTCACGGAGAGGCACTGCATGCTCCTGATTGCGTCTCTATCATGCTATCCCACGCTACTTATCAGTTCTATGAATTGTCCATACCTGGAAATTCCGAGACCACCAATGTCATATTGTACAGAATATGCGAAGTGGTTCGCCGAAAATGATGGGAGTTACTTAGCTGTTCCGAAATAGCTTTGGAGAAGCAATACAACGGTATGCAGCATGGATATCAATGCCTTTCTGCACGTCGTTCATTATTCAAACCAAATTCAAACTACTGATATCAGTGCAATATCAGTGTACCGTAGATTCAGAATTGGCCATTGAATCAAAGAAAAATAGCTTTACTGCTTCCTGGATAGCTCCAGAGTCTTTCGCTTTGAGAAGGTGAGTGAGTTGCTTTCCGGCCTGATATACACGCTGTATGAAAATGGACAAAGGGTAAGCATCGAGAGAGAAAATTTTCGTCAATGAGAGCATTAAATCCTTCCACTTTGTCTGCCTGTGGTGTATATTCAGCAATGCTCTTGCAAAGCTCAACATTATATAGTCACGTACCAAAGAGCCCTTTACAAAACTCATTGTTATTGACCCAACGGGCGCTTAAGTTCGCGATTGTGTAAATGCACACATAAAGCACTGTCAGATAAGAGAAAACCAATTCAGAGGAAGTTCAATATAATACAGTATGGTATATATGGTTATAAATACAATATGAATGAATACTTTGAGCGGACTGGAGGACAAAAATAGCCCAGCGAACGAATCACTGGTCCAACTTCATCCTGGAAGTCCTGAACAACTCCACCATGCCCACGGGTATCATATCCGTATGCACAGCTTTGAGTCCACCGTACTTCCTAATGACACCCTCGCCGTACATGCTCACCACCCACCGCTCATACCAGTCCATCTGCAGCCACGGTTTGGGAAGTTCGTCCACCGAAACATTCACCTCGGGGAGTAACTGGGCCATCTTATACTGGGGCGCCGTGAGCATATCGCAGTACGACCGTCCCCAAGTGGTCAGCCATGACTCGCGGAGCGCGGTATACTCCTCGAATGACATGAACTCATCGGGTAAAAGAATCCTGATGGTCTCCCGCAGCCTACGCTCGTCCGAAACCCAACATTGTTTGAGGCTCTTATATTCACGATGGTCGTATTCCAGGCGTTTGATGAACTTTTGGTCGGCGAAGTACTTGTGCTCCTCAAAAAAACTCTGTTCGATGTCCGCAGCATGAACAGGATTGGCTCTAGTGTCGTCGTCAGGGTCACTGTCGTCGTCGTTGTCCGCATCCTCATTAGACTTCTTGGTGTTGGCTACATCCTCGCCGTCGTTGTCCACAGTGCCAGACATGATAAGAGGCTTGCCATGCTTTTCGAGAACAAGGAGTTCCAGCATAACATTGCGAAGCTCCAGACCACCGCTACCGATCGGAAAGTAGAAATATCCTTCGGGCAGGTCAGTCATCCCAAAGCGTTCTTCAAGCACATTCCGAAGGTAGCCGACTGCGCCCCCTGTCGGGTTCGCACCAGAAACAGGGAACAACTCGCGCTGGATCCGGGCAAGCGCATCAACCATCTCGACGATGTGAGCCGTACCAAAGCACTTCGCAGGTGCGCCACCAAAGTTGCGGAAGAAGAACGACATGTACTTGTTGTACGCGTTCACCCAGCCGAAGACGGATTTGGTACTCGCAAGCTGGCGGCGCATTTCGGCGATGTGCTCGTCAACTTGGGCTTGGTCGAGGCGGAAGCGGCGTTGCTCGGGATCAAACTTGAGGAAGCCCCAACGTATGTCACCAGTGGGTAGAGCGAGTGCGCCACTAGTGTCATCACGCTGGGGGCCGATGTACGCAAAGCCTGTCTTCTTCTCGTTGAACTTGAGCCCCACCATTGCAGCGTACTTCCTCATCTCGGCCCAGCCAGCAGCAACCTTGTTGACATCAGCATCCCAGAGCCACAAGTCGTCATGCATCCTGTAGAGATAGAGTCCGTTCGCGCGCTGGTTGACCGCGAAATCCATGATAAAGACAACAGCCTCGCCGCATGCAACACTGAGGGAGTAACCAATGGGAGTGCCCCTCTTGCGTGTGCGCGGCTCGTGATCACCAGGGAATCGGATGGGCGCAGAGAGGAAGGCATGGTAGAACCGAAGCCAGGTTTTGGACATACCCAAGAACTCCAAGATGGTGAGGATAGAGGCGTGTGACAGCGATGCGCCGAACCACTCAAGATCGGAACACAGGGCAGCATGCGTACCGTGCAGAGCTGTGTTCAGATAGCACTCAGTCGTCATGATGTGCAGCAGTTTCTGCTTGACGGAGGCCGGATTGCTGGCTTTAGCGCTGCCATTCTGAGCATCAACCCGATCGTCGTACGGCCTGTACTCGGTCATATTGTCCTGAAGCTGCGTCAGGAAGAAACTCGAAGACCGCATCTGCTCGCGTTCGGCATTGATGGATGTGGTTCCGTCAGATGCAAGCTGGGCGCTCAATTTGTTCTTGGTTGCGAATGTAGGGAGAGCAGGGCGAACCCAGGCTTTACTGTCGAAGACATGGAGGAGGGTCTTCTTGAGTTGTACCTGCCAGGAGGCTCCGATGTAGTGTAGAAGCAGAGCATCGATTATTTCAGGATCAGTGAAAGCCCTATTGATAACAATGACAGAGAAAATCAGAGGTTGTTCCAAAATATGCAAGGCAGCCAAAAAAAAAAAAAAAAAAAAAAAACGTACCTGTATTTCCCATTCAAGTGACGGCGAAATTCGACCATCATGCCTTCCTCAGGCCAATCCCAGGTATCGAGACTAGCGATGCGCATAGTGAGCACACTCGCGATCTCCTGCAGCACTATGGGACTCTCCCGGAAGGCCTTCAGCGTCGTCCGCTTGTCCTCGTCCATCAAGTCCGACGCTAGCAGGCCCGTTATAGTGTTCTTGACCTCGTCGACGCCGATGGATTTACGCTGCAAAACATTCCCAAACCACAGGATGTTTGTCCGGACCAGCTTGAGCGTCTGCGTCGCCTCCTCCGACGTAAAAAGCTCTTCTAGGTATGCAGTCAGCTTCGCAACGTCGACCTTAGACTCCTCGAAAATGATGGACAGTAGCTTCTCCTTCTGCTCGTACATCTCCTTCCTCCCCACCTCCACAAATTCAGCAGGCAAAGCCTGTGCTTCGGTCTTCTCGTCCGGAGCTTGCGCCACGGATTCAGAGTCCCCGCTTGCCAGCCACTCATTGAAGAGCTTCCCGAACAATCTAGCGGAGTCGAAGCGTGTCGTGGTGCGTTCGATGTGCGCTTCCAGCGTCTTTGCCCAATGGGCCGCGATTTCGCGCGAAAAGCTCGGATCGGTGCGCGCCTGTTGAAGCCAAAACTCGAGATCGTTGAGGTTCAGTCGTCCGCCGACAGTGCGCTCAAGGGTAAGAGCACCGGAACCTGTCCAACCCTTGACGGCTTTGGCGAGGACCGCGACTTGCTTCAGTACATCGCCCTGCGCCGCGTAGACACGCGCTTCTTCGACAATGCGAGCGTGAGTCTGGTGCAGCTGGCGCTGCTTTTCGAGCTCCTGGAGCTTGATGTCGGTGATGAACTGTAGAGTCTGGCCGAAGGACTTTCCGGAAGCCTTGGCGGGGGCGACAGATGCAGAGTTGTTAGACGACATTGTGTAGATGAGTAGATGAGCAGATGAGTGCGGATGAGGAAGCTCTCTTTTTCGACGCTGCCTTTTTAGCAAGTCAGAGGAACGTTTGAGACAGTGGAGATGCTAGAAAGACCGACCAAGTTTTAGGCTCCGAGGAGTCAGTGACACTGCCCGTGAATACATTTGACTCGCTGCATATGTGAGACCGTCATTGATCAACGGTTCCGAAAAATCTGATGAATCTCTCCCTTGGCTCGTCGTCGTCGTCGTGATTCCGCTGGATGAAATTTACTGGAAGCTTTGACAGCGTTGATGGACCGCCTTCGCTATCTTAAGATTTACGTCAAGGCTTCACCAGCTACATAGGGGAATCTTCACGTCGAAGTCAGGGGTTTAGGGGAAGGGGCAACGAAGGAAAGCTCCAGAGGATGTTGACTCAGCCATTCTTGCTCGCAATACGGGGCTGCTCGACGTTATACTTATATGGACTTCCGTTCCCGAAAAATTAGGCCGTCCATTCTCGTAAATTCACCCCAGGTCTTCGATGTGAGTACTGAACGTTTACTGAACCCTTGACACGAATGGGAAGTAGTTTGTGTCGAACAACGTTGACTCGATGTGACTCGTAGGCCAATTTTTGAAGTCCGAACATAAGTCCGAAACTTTCAACAAAACCTCGACGTTCAACATTTCTACTCTGGTTTTCTCTCAACTCTACTGCTTGACCGGGATCATTTTACAAGTATATGCACGCCACTCATACATGAACTAGGGGCTCATTCCGAATCAAGTAGCACCCACCATTTCCATGGAGGCTTGAACCGTCATTCTAGGACCCTACACTCTGCCCACTCTCATTTTCTACTGCAATGCATCAACCTGACTGTTACTGTCTGTGCTTTAATGTCGTTAACGAGAAATGATCTCCTGAAGACGTGAAGCCGCGTGGGAGAGAGCTGCTACAATCGATGGGCTCGCAGACGGCCTATGACTTCTATCGCATGATCAACATTTCCCGGTATTCATCTATTGATACCTGCGACACGATCTTTAACGCTATTAGTACTACGCAATGCTAAGGGTGAGCCTTTACTAATATTCTGCGCCGTGATTGTATCTTACCAAGTTTATAATATCATTCCCCGCCGTTCACCTCGAAGCTTTTTCCAATCTCCTCCACACGCTATTCCTATTAATATCTTTTGGAAAAAGTATAACCCACTTACGGCACCGGTTCTGTAGTGCCAAAATCGTTAGGTCTTTCTTGCAAAGCAACTTTATCTGGGTAGACTGTTCGCATTCGCATGGAGTATGAACAAGTTTGGAAGTCTCTGCGATCAAGGCTGAACGGCTTTCGCAAGGCCTTAAACGTTTGACTATACTAAGGGTCTTCTGGCGCCGTCTAACCCGACCTTTCTCCTTAGAAGCTTCTACCCGACTCCCAACTTGAGTATTGCAAAAGGGCTCTCGGTTGGGGCACGCTAACTGGGCACCAGATTCACGGACGACGTATGTCAATGCCGCCGGGAATGTTTTTCGCCGTATGTCTGGTTCGAATCTCGCCCTTTTCTGATTCTGCTTTTCTTCGATTCCTTCAAATCTGACGGCGTTTCGGTAAGCACTGGCCAGTCTTATCATCTCGGACTTTGTTGATACAACATATCCATCGTCAAATCCTCTGCTCCGGCCGGCGTCCAGGATATTGGCCATAGCATCGCGATACCTTCGAGTATAACTAGCGGTGCATGTTCAATACGTAAATCCTTAACAGTTTCCATTGGCGATCAGCGATACATACCATATTATGACGACAGTTCCGTATCTGCGTCAGGACCAAGTATGGGCAACTACACATGGAATTAGTGAGCAGAAGCCAGTACGTTTTAGTTCCATCACGACTTAGCGCAGGGTTGACGATAGGTGTGGCGCACATCTCAGTAGCTTTCGCTTTCTACAGAAGTCCATATCTTAGCAGGATGATTAGCCATCTAGGTGGGTCGCGTTAGTAGATCTGGCCTTTGCTCAGACAGCGTGTATAGATAAGAGGTACCATGTCCCCAATACCGAATTTCGCGTTCACAAGCAGGTCCGTGAAGTGAGATTGATGAAATTAATGCCCAACAGATAGATCGCATCCAAGTCCGCTGCTGGTAACGCCCTGTTTGATCGGTACAGTGGCCTATTTTCAGAGGGCAAATCTACATCTATCTATTCACCTCTCGCGCTCACGCCCTTCTTTTGAATCTCCCAATGGGCTTTCAAGTTCAACGCAATTCACAGACAGGCAGCCTAGACTCTAGACGCTTGCTCGGAGGGTCTGCGTTTCTAAATAAGTCTAATGTGAAAGCTAAGATTATATGCAGGATCATTCGTACATTAAGATGACACCAATTGGCTGATCTACTTAGACTTGGCCTCTCCTGGTTATCAGTCAATCTCGACATCGGAGGACCGTACGGACCGAATTCTTCACAGGGCAGGGTTGATGCAGAAAGCCAACGGGGGTCCAGACTCAGTAGGCAACGAAGGTCAGAGGGCAAAATTGACCTGTCCCCATCCTCCATTTCATCACAGAGTTTTGGGCGGAGATTAACCAGAGTAACATAAGGTGAACGACTAATATTCTGGAACGAAGATGGAGGTGTTACGACGAGCTTTTCGTCATAAACGTGGCTTCGAAGCTGTTCTCTCATTCACAATCTGAGGATCTCGAAGGATTCCATATGGGACATCACTGAAAATCCGTCAATGATCCAAGCCTTGCTGGTAGATAGATCAATCTCATTAGTTCACATCGTATTGCTCATCATATCATACCAGCCAAAGACATTGCCATACTCTACTTCCCTAAATCATTCGACATCTTCCTTGTTTGTTCTGATAAAGCAGACGCGTATGGATTCCCTACAAAGGTTAGTCAGTTTCTCAGAGATCTGAGGGAAGAAGGGTACGAAACACGGACTGCTTCCCCATGTATCCACGGGTTGTGACAAGGGTATTGACAGAGGCTCACTACTAAGACTTGAACTAACAGCCATCTGAGAAGAGGTAGAGGCGTTCCCCGTGGAAGTGAAAGCAGGTGGCGGTGAGGTTGTATGCATGGGCACGGGAGCTGCTGTAGTCGAAACGACGTCATAGCTTGGCGGTGGAGGATTCTGCTCTACAAAGCTCTCAAAAGTAGCACGCCGGAAGGTATCGAGTTCGGTGCGGCATCTGTCTAGTATGTCTGCGGAGTGGTTGAGTTGGGAACCCAATTCGTCCACCCTGCGGCGGGCCGTATCGCGTTCTGCCACCAACTACGTGGAGAGGAAAATCGAGACATCAGAGCGGATCGAAAATAACGTTGTGTAGATACGTACGCGTTTGTTGGCCAGCAGGACTTGTGCTGCGGATTGTTTGATTTTATCTAAGAAGTATTATCAGTATTGGCACATCATAAGTAAGATATTCTCTTTACTGTAGAAATTCAAGTCTGTGAATATATTGTCGAAGAAAACATCGCTCACGATAGACCTACATGCGTCTAACCAGTTAGCACACAATCTCCACGGGACCAAGAGGTCAGAAACTCACCCTCTGGCTATATTGACACGCCCTACTGGCTGCACAGCAGGCGATAATTTCATGGCCTGGTCCACTAACGACTCCACCTGTGAGGCATATGTTTGGGCGTTTGCTAAAGCATTTCGTTCCATCATGTCAGTCAATCTGATAGAACGATTGAGTTCGACCTAGGCCATTCGTACAACTTTGAAAACCTACGTCCCACCGCCCCACATATCTGTAGCTGCTGTGTCAGCTCGCAACGTTAAAACAATGAGATATCGTACGTACCATACCGTGAATAACCCAACGCTTCTTGCATAGCTGTTTGGCAAGAATCCATCACCAAACACGCTCGAGCGAGGAGCTCTGCAGCACGACTTTCGGCGTTGACTTGTCCCAAAAGTTGCTCATGTTTTCGATAAGCTACATCAAGGTTGTATTCCAGTTTGTCGTCTTCCGGAAAGCCTAAGACAATATCTCGTTAGCTTCGAAGTGCAGGGACAGTTTGTATCCTTGGAGAAGACGAGCGCTCACTTTCTGTTGGTCCATCGAAAACGCGGTGATAAAGCGCCTGGAGTTCCGCTTGAGCAGATTCGTAAAGCTCCCTCTTCTTGTTCAAGTCGACCATCTGCGCGAACGATGTTTGTATTGAGCGATGAAGCAGTACAGAAGCCGTCGCACTTACAACAGTCTGTGCTTCCTTGAGATACGACTGAGCTGTCTCGAATTTCCGTTTCTCTTTCATTTCTTCTTCTAAAGCCTCCACATAGTCACTAAATATGAGCTAGTTAATAACGATGGGCCTAAAGGTATGGTATGAAATATTTACCGTTCTTCCTTACTCTCCTTTGCTTCGTATTGTTCCTTCTTGCCTAGAAGCTTATGTGCAAGCCGCCGCCCAGTCGAATCGCGCAGTGCTTCGTGCTCCTTCCTCTCCTTCGCCGTCTTTCCCTGGCATTTCACGATCCGCTCACAAGTCTCTTTGAGCTGGTCCTCCAGATCCTTGATGTACCTCCCTTGTTCTTTTTGGGCGGCGGGTACGTAGTCAAGGCTGGCTATCGTTTTCAAAAGACGGGAATGATGTTCGGCATTGGCGATGATGGTTTCTTCAGCGGTACTCAGACCACCAGGCGTCGAGGTCATTTCTGAACGACTCTATCGAGTTGTTATGAGGGCGTCTAGCGAGCTGGTCGAAGTGCGGTCTTATCTGGGATGCTTGAAGGGCAAAAACGAAGTATACAGGGAATATGTCCACTACTGACGTCAAGTGATCGATCGATATCGTCTTTCCAGTGCAGTGCTGAGTGCAATGCGGCCGATTCGTATTGCGAGCGTTTTGGCATATGCAGCCATGAGATACTTGCATCATGTAGCCTATTGAATCATGATGATACGGGTTGGAAGGAAGACGGGGGCTGTGTCAATATAACGCCCAACGTCAAGACTCAGGCGCACCCCACGCGCGAAACTAGAAGGCAGTGAAGTCACGCAATCGAGACCGATAAGAAGAACAAAAAGCAAGCTATAGTGTACATGTTGATTTCATGAGGAAGATAGTAGCATATGACATGTAGATACAAGTTGAAACCCGCAGTAAAGATGTGGAAAGATGATAGAAAGGAACACAGCAGTACACATGTCCGTTAGCGCCTGCGACTCATAACAAAACATCCTTCATAGCCAGGAACATCTGATGGGCTGAGAGTATCTCTCCATCTACCTCCCAAGTTCCCATTGTCATTACCGACCAGATAACCACGATACAGCCACTTCCCTCTGTCGCCGTCCATCTGTAAGGTCAACGTTAGCATGAGTCGTTTAAGAACTTGCTGATTGACTCACATAGTCTTTTGACAAACTTATGAAACCGTCAGAGGGCCGTATGCGGCCTACGATGTTAAATTGACCCCATGCAGAATGTCCCTGTTTATATTAAAAATCAATTCGAATCCCCACATCTAAGGAATTGTCTTACCTCCCCTGTGATAACTATATCTTGCACGTTAACATCAAGTTTTTCTTCGTTACGCCTGCGTATTTCCGATATCGAGGCCCTTCTGTACTGAAAGCTTCGTCCTTCTGCCTGATCCTCCACGGTAAGCCCTTCCCTACGTTCTGTGATCTGCGTCCCTGTGGGGAAATAGGACCGCAAAGGATCCCCAGGACGTAAAGGGGTGGAACATTCGATCTCAATGTCGATCCCCGAGTCTGAATCAGTCGAGTCTGCGACAATATAATGATGTTCTCGCAGCTTCCACGTTTGTTGATGGCGCCCGACAACGCTTTTCTGGATGACAGGAGGGGGTGCCCCAGCAAGTAGTGCAGCATACGCTGTGAACTCGGTGTACTGAACGAAATTCAGTTAATTTCAATGATGATGATATAGAAGGGCTCACCGTGAAGAAGCCTTCCCATATACCCTCGATACTATAAAACTTGAGTCAGATGATGTCAAACGCTAAAGAAATGTAAATACACACCTTCCCGGCCTAAAACAATTGCTGAAACCCTTCTGAGACTTCGAAAGGCAGCGTCCCCATTCCGAATCCCATTCTTGATAGGGATGGTCAGGCCAAGCTGCGTCGGATGGTGGTAACGGTATTGACCGCTTCTTATTGATCAACGACAGGAATGAAAGAATTGCGGGAGTAGCTAATGGAGGTGGGTCAAGCTCCAGGCTTTCAGAATAGAGTGTTGTAGACGTAGGAGGACGTTTTGGTACAAACGTAACCTCGAACTTTGTCCAGGGAGCCACCGTCAAATTATACTGGAAAAGAGATCAAGATAAAATAAGTTACGGATTTCAGGAAATCCTTACTCTGTGAGCACCAAGTGCCATAGCTTTAAGGATACTCAACGGCGACTCGACACTGTCGTTGTTCGTAGATATGGAATCGCCTGGATAAATAAAGTTCACAAAAGTGTCTTGAAATAGACAGGAAGTGCTCACTGTTGCTCAACAAGAACCAAAATATCCACATTCCCAGCGCATTCTCCATCCTGTTGAGCGGCCACTGGCCTATGCGTATATTGTAGATTGCGAGCGACGATCCGTGCGGGTCGAACCAGAATTCTTGGATCCACTGCTTCGCCTGAGCATACTCCACAAGCTGACGCTTATTCTTCCTTTCGTTTTCCAGCAACATCACATAGATAGTGAAAAGCATATCACGCAGTGTAATCTTTCCTTGTGCTCCGTCCGCATGCCGAGCATGCGTCGTAGAGTCGACCCGTCTGCGAAGCCTCTGCAGAACCACACAGCGTCTGCGAAGCTCATCCGCAAGGACCGGTGCTGTGAGCCGATCCTCCCCGAACCGCGCCAGCGGTGCAGCAGTGTCGAACTTGTCGGCGAAAATGCGTGCATAGAGATGGTGATTAGTGGCAATGGAGAGGCTCGCGTGTATCTCACTATTGGTCAAGAGAAGAGGAATGATGGAAGATGGCGGACCAAGGAAGTCGTGCGTCCCAGCGAAGTAAGCTATGTGCTCAAGCACTTCCTGAGGCACGGTGTTGAGTGATGGTGGACCATTCATGGGGAGCGGTAATGAATCGTGGTTGAACTTTAGCAGAGTTCAAACTCTCCTTTCGTTTTGTTTCCGGCAATTCGGATTTGCTTTCCCGATTAAGATATTAATATCTAGAATCTTAAGGATCCGCTTCGTTGCGCTATCCGAGTCTTGTAAGCGTAATTGATAAAGCTACTGGTAGAAGCAAAGTCGAAGACTTGGTCTCAAGAGAGTTATTTTCTATTGATCTCGAAGCTAAAGTAACGACTAACTTAGAGTCAGACAGCGGTGCGTAACGTACAATAACGGGCCGTGGCAAGGCATGATGCCAACGCAGATCTACTTCTTCTCGTGTTGATGGACGTTCCAATGAGTTTGCGGACAGACGATTATATGGAAAATGAAACACATGTCGGAGTAGAGTCTCATGAGTATTGGGCGAAGTTACAATTCCTTTCGGTCGTGCGGACGAGAGAAAGAAACCTGATATCCAAGTTGTTGCTTGCCAAGTAATGTCCTCCGGATTCGACTTCGTCGCATGAAGGAAGAGGCGCTTGATCATGTTGATTATAATATATCCAACATTAAGAAGAAAAATGATATAGAGTGCAGACGGAACATCAGGAATCAAAGTATACAGCAAACTGGTTGTCAACGGGCATTCCACACTGACAAACATTTTACTCTGCGTGAAAGGCATGTCCATAAGAGTTAGGTTCAGATAACAAGCAAGTGTTAGTATAATTCAATGTGTGTATATAGTAGTAGCTATGGTATCCATAAATCTGGAGAAATGTTCTATAGGAGCTTAGAGACAAAAGTAAAACTATTGATTTACCGAGGTAGTGAAAGACATATCCAGCCATTGTCAGTTAGTCTTGGGGTTAGATCGGCTCGTAACATGGGTATAGTCCTTCCCCAAGCTGAAGACCCCTTCGAAGTAAATGTTCGCGTCACTGGGCACTCTGTGATACAACAACCGCCCAACGAGATTTTGAGAGGATGTAACTGTATTTTAGCTCAGATAACACAGTGGAATAAATTGACAAGAATGATACTGCACCATAGCCACGTAGCACCTGTCTCTGCGAGGTGTCCCCAAGCTATTCAAACGAAGGATTATGAAGAGAAGATATCGAAGGATGAAATGACGTACGGCGGAATATCTGACTAGAACCATTAATCCATCATGGAGCCTAACTCGACCTATGATCTTCGAAGGACCATCCCATGCAGCAATATAACGGTCCTCAGTCTAGGATAGCAGCCGTCATAAAATTGAGTCAGCCTTCCCCGCATCGACTACGCACACAACCCACCTTGCCAGTGATGATAATATCAGCGATCCGTCTCGAATCTCGAAGCCTATTTGTGCCATGACGATAGGTCTCGTACGTAGTGTTGAAGCTTCCCTTCCCATCGAAGAATTGCATACCAGACTGGAATGAACCGCGTCAGTGAGAACTTGGTAAGTTTATATGACGCCTCATGTCCATGGAGTGACCAGAAGCCGGCAGGTTTCACGTACCTCAGTCTCTACAGCCTGTATGTCTGGAGGCAACCACGCGTTGTTCGTCCCACTTTCCGGCTCATCGAGCGGTACGGAGGAGCTTTCTTCGTGGCAAAAATGCTCTTGTAGGGATATATGTAGTGCCTTCCTGACTCCGCAATCGGGAAGTGTCCCGGAGTATAAAGCGTGGTTTGGATACTATAAGAAACCACCATGAAACAATCAGTCTCCGACATGAAAGCCTAACGACCTAGCATACCATATGGGACCCCCTCCACTGGCCGCTTAATCGTCCAAGCTCATATAGTGACGGTTGACACAAAATCGTACTAGGGAAAGTAGGAATGGTCGAAGAATGTATCCCTACGTCAATGCCGGGGAAATCGGCAAAGCGAGTACGACACTGCTCATGGAATTCGCGAATATCATCCACACATGGACCTATCAGTCCAAGCCGATCTGCCTCTTCGCGAGTTTGGCAAGTGATATGTGGCGGTATGGTGTAAGTTGTCAACACCTCCACTCTAGCGAAGTAAAGAAGAATGGCAAAGATTGCGGCGGAAGGCGGGCGAGCCTTCCGTTTCACTGTCCCGAAATAGGAAATATCTTCTGGAGGAAATAAGGATGGTGGATGTTGGTCTTTCGAAAACATACTTGAAGGCGAAGTGGGGGAGATTGGGGAGAATGATGACGACGAAGACGACGACGAAGAATACGGGGATGGAGAGAAAGGGGAGACATCAGAGAACGCGGAGGAAACGTTGGACGAGAGGAGTGGCAAGGCACTACTATAGGTAAACAGGTCTTCAGGGGTGTGAAAGATGGAATACTGTATGACGGTACTGTCAGTATTATAATACAGTCTGCTGTAAATAGACGTACGCGAAAAGTAGCAAAAACAAGAGGCTTAAGTAACCTCATTATATCTTCGCATACCTCACGTTCTTCGTAATTCAAAACATCTGAACATGACATTGAGCGATTCGTAAAGGTGTGATAGAAAAAAATCGGTGCACACTTTTTGAAGCCAAGGTCCAAGACAGAGCGAGAGCAAGAGAATTTTGCACGGTCATCAAAGGCCAGTCATTATTCTTCTCAGCACCGTCATACAATCGTTGGCGAAGGTATTGGCTGAGGAAGATTGGAAGGTTGGCCCGAAGAAGTTGTCGAATGTTCTTCTGGCTGGTATCGGCGTCTTCGACCATGAGATAGGCGATCCAAAGTGCTTCTGTTAGGTCGGCGTGGTAGAGGTCGCTGTTTTTGAAAATTTGGAGAGCTTGGAACCGGCGACGCATCTCGTACGGGACGTTCTCTCGTACTAGTGATGTGCCAAGCCGATATATTGGGCTTTGAATATCGAACTTCTGTGCGAAGAGGAGAAAATAAAGCTCGCTGGCGTTTTTTGGGGAAAGTGAAACGGTAAATTTTCGACACGTTAACAAACAGCTGTAGAGTTCCATTGGAGGTCCGACTTCCGAGCGTGATCCAAGCGTTGTATAGAGAACGATTTTCTGCAATACTTCGGGAGGGATATTAAGTATGGATGTAGGCATCGAGGAAAGCTTCAAGGAGAATAGTATCGTACTGGATAATGCTTAGCCACTGGCATTCTTTAAGTATTCGCCTGTCTTTGTTAGATTTCGAATCCCGAACTTCCATGTGGTTTTAACGGCATTCATTTACGACCCAACGTTCCCATGTACCTTTCGCGGAGAAGGTCCCATCGAGCGGAGTACTCACCGTCAAACAGAATGCGATCTGCCTGCATCCCAGTGTCCGTTTTTAACGACGGAGATGTTGGCCATTCTTACACTGATTCCCAGGTAAAACGGAAGTATTCGGGGATATCTCTCATTGAATATCCTTGGGCCAATCAGTGGGGAACTTTGGATCTAGATGTGACTATAAATAATTGACATTCGTTAGTACCTGTGGTTGATCGCGGGTTTCCTGAATGACATACATGCAGACAAGACACAATGACAAAATGCTCTTGACGGTGTCCTGTACCTCCAGATGATGACGGAAGTGAACGTTGGAAGAGTTCGAGACGAGTTTCTTCGTAAATGTGTGAGAGTTGCTTCCTAATCATGGGTTTAGCAGTCAGAAGGCCGTTCGAATTTGAAAGCCAGCGGCGGATCTGCGAAGGCGTTCTTTGCGATGCTTTTTTGTCTTGCATTGGCTGGACCGTTGGCGACCTTTTCTTGTCAGGGATTCGCCTGGTTGGGGTAATCTAGAACAGAAGAATATTGAGGAGAAAGAAACCGTCAAGCAGGACAAACCAGCTTCACACACCCTGGATCGTGCCGCAAACGAAATAGCCAACGTCGCCTACTTTTGAACGCAAGTCTAGTGCTCTGCCTCCGTCCCAATCAAAGCATGCGCAGTAGTGTGGGACGAGAGAGGTAATGAGAAATATAAATGGGTGATCCAGCAAAAGATGTATGACGGCATGAAGACATTCGCCTGCTGCGAAGAAACGGGAGAGAAACGAGACGCCATGAAAAGTATGTGAGTCCAATAATTGGCGACTGAATGTTGATGGTAAATAACCGGGTCCAGAGGTAAAAGCAGAGGGAGGATTACAGTTGTTTTGAGCTCTGTATGTACGGTATTCGGCTGGGTATGCTTTTCTTCCTCCAAGACAAGTTCATAAGCACTCCACCGCAACACTTCGGCTAACTTCCTTTTTCCATCAGAGATAGGAAATGGGACGTGTCATCTTCTGCCAGGTCCTGCCATGAGTTTGAAAAGCGTAGCTCGGCGATGTTAGCAGGCCCGCTGTATTCGCATTCCGAGATTAGAGACTAGAACATAGAATATAGATGGTGTATGGTTCTTCGACTTGCGAAAAGGACGTGGCAGGCGGTATATAGTGCACGTTTGGAAATGAGGTACGTGCGCAAAAGAAGGTTGCTTTCCAATGCCCGTGCAGGGAATAACAGAGCGGCGATTAAAATTCGGAAGCGGGTGCCGAATAACCTTAATCAAGATTCAAAATCACTTTTGTTGCTTTGCCGCTCCTTTGCCGCTGAGGATTGTATACTAACTCTCGGTCTGAACGTAGACAGATCAAGTGTATTCATAGTAAATCACTGATGTGTATTCTGTCGCTTATGATACTCACAAAACAAGTAGTATTCAAGTATTGTCACAATATAAATCTGAAATTACAACCGGCATTACGAACTCATGCTACTTCAGAAGAATATGCATCCTCAATGCCGTTGATAGAAAGTTATACGCGCTCGTTATAGACGTGTTTCTATCCCCCTTGCCTTTATTTTAGCGTAGCTTTAAATCTTGACCAAACTTGCCTAACCATTAAGAATACCTTTCTACTTTCCTACTTCAAAGCATCGAAATTCTTAAACCTATCGCATCGGCAGTTGACCATCGGATTAGACCGGTATTGGCAGAGCCAACCTTTTGTAATGAACTACTGTCGGTACAATGCTCTAAGTTATCATCGTGCTTAAATGATGCACAACACTTTGAAATAGTTGCCTTCAGCTCCAGGCCTGGATTTGAACCCTCTATAGTTGGCAGCCGCTGATGAATGAAACTTTCCCTTATCGTGTGGGACAATGTATTATCAACAACGTAGACCTCTGAGGAGATCTCGGATCATAAAGTTGTCTCTAAAATACTTCCTCTGATGATACAACTTTTTTGCCAAATGCGTTTAAGGCAGCATAAAGATTTTATGGCAGAACATCAACATCTACTTCAAATTGCGGAGAGACAGGCAATGATATAATCCACACATATACATAGAGGGTCATATATTTATTGTGCCCCAAAGAAGGGGTACTATGTCCAGTATTTGTCGACCGTTAAATTAGACGTTGACATGCCCAAATTCTGTGAGCAATATGCCATAACAGTCGATGCCAACTTCATGTCAGGATAGGTGTATGCTAGAATTCGTAGATAGTAGGCCAGTCGTCTACTGGGATGTGGACAAAAAGACTATCGACAATGGTGTCCCAATGAAGATCATTTTGTGCATAGAAATATCTTTCGTCCTCTACATAGTACTCGGTAAATGATAACGAGCTGGTAATATATGAGGACCCTAGAGAAGCGGTCTCGAATTTGGGGTGCAAGTAAGTAGACAGGGCATGATCTGCGCTCCCTGACTTTACATGTGCTGATCGCGCTTGACTAAAGTAATGTGAAGCCTCCGAGCGTGCGCCGCAGCTTAAAGCAGGTCTAGAACTCAGCCGCGTAAATGCTTGCTTTCCAATTTGCAGCCGTGTGAAGCGATAATGGCAACCCAATTTGTAACACAAGCAGAGAAAATAGGCGCCGGAGAAAGAACCATAAAAGCACCCTCGGTATCAATAAATTGTGGCGTCTTTATTTGGGCTGTTCAATTCAGGTGCAGAGTCAAGACCCGGGCGGCAGGATATTCTGGACAAATTTCAGCAGTTGACTTGAGATACTGGGAGGGTTGAGTGGCCCAAGTGACCTCATAACGCTTTCACAAATCACGCACATGCATTCACACCAAGATAAATGTCAAGACGCTTACTACCTGTAGGCCATATTAGTAATGCCATCCTAGATATCTAGATGTTCGTTTGATAAGATAGCTGTATATGCTGGTATGTAGGTGGTCACATCTCATCAACTTCAAAAAGAATTCAGGGTACGAAATGCGTTCCGCCAGCCTACTGGTTCCTGGGGAGGCAGATCGTCAGCAGCGAGGTTCAAAGTGACCCTCAGTTCTCTAAATGTCAACACATATTATTTCCTGAATGATCAAGGGGGCGACGCGTTCAAGCTCCAACTCGATTCTTGGAATCGCCAATCTCCACACGTGGGTTCAATAGAAGCGGCGTTTTATGTCAATAGTGGCCATTTGACCACTTCATCTGTTTTTTAAGTGCGTGTTCTCCTGAATCCAAATGCTGGAGAACTATTTCAACCAGCAGGCTTGCGAAACGAACAAAGGTGCGCATGTCAGGCATTGCATAGTACTAAGATCCTGCATGTCCGGTTTCATGGTTTTCATAACCATCCTCGTTGGAAATTTCCGGGAATTGAGTCTGTGTGAAAGCACATATTCGCCGGATTATGTGCAAATCGTCAGGCTCTAAGATTACAGACGGAGTCGAGTTTTTGTCAAGTTTTTATCGAAGTAAAGCACGTCGGCTTGGAAGCACGTGGATCGATGATCAGATTGTCTCGGCCGGCCCTGATGCCCGCAATCATCTACCGCTATCGTTTGACAAAAATTTTAGATTCCAATCTTCATTCAGAACCACTATCATGTCTGCCAACCTTACCAACCTCGAACAGCACCTTGCTACCAGGTCCTATGTTGAAGGGTGAGCATACAGTCGTTTAGCCTGATAATATCCTTTTGGCCCAATTTCTTGAACGAAGCTCGGGACCTGTTATCTTCTTGAATCTGTGTACTTCAGGTGCTCGATACTAATTGGATTTTATTTACCCTACAGATACACGCCATCACAGGCAGATGTGACCGTTTTCAAAGCGATCTCCGCAGCACCCGATGCTACTAAGAACCCCAACGTCGCGAGGTGGTACAACCACATCAAGTCTTATGCTGCCGAGCACGCAACTTTGCCGGGATCTAGCACCGCCGGCGAGGCATTCATTGGCGGAGCTGACGTTGCACCTGCTGCCGCCGAGGAAGAAGAGGAGGAGATCGACCTCTTCGGATCAGACGATGAGGAAGACGATGCTGAGGCTGAGAGAATCAAAGCCGAGCGTGTCGCTGCCTACAACGCAAAGAAAGCTAACAAGCCCAAAACTATTGCTAAGGTGCGCTTTAATTCCTCTCAAGTATTTTTATCCGTTCTAACGGTTTTTTTAACCAGTCTGTTGTCACCATGGATGTCAAGCCCTGGGACGATGAGACCGACATGGCTGCTTTGGAGGCTGCCGTTCGTTCAATCGAGCAAGATGGTCTGCTCTGGGGAGCCAGCAAACTTGTCCCTATTGGCTACGGTATCAAGAAGCTTCAAATCACTCTCGTCGTTGGTTCGTATCTCCTCATTAATCGGGTTTTACCTTTGCTGATTCCCCCATCTGTTACCAGAGGATGAGAAGGTTTCTACCGATGAGCTCCAGGATAAGATTGCCGAGTTCGAAGACTACGTCCAGAGCACGGATATCACCGCCATGCAAAGTGCGTATCTATCTTTCCAGTCAAGACGCCGTCTAATCGTCCCCACAGAACTCTAAATGGAAGACAGAAGCTGACAAGGGGAAGTTCAATCGAGTTGTGTAGATATAAATTGCAGGCTTTTCTTTCGGTGATGTACCACTGTGTGATGCGATCGACTCAATGATGTATTTTTCACTCGCCAATTAGGCTCCCTACTAACGGCATCCGATGCTCTGAAAGCTTGTTTCGAGTCTAGACTCTGCAATATTTTTTCTTCGCGTCCCTGTGGTGTAAGCAGGCATCTGAATCCTATTTCGCATGGCCTGAGTACGTCTACATATAAGGTGAAAACAAACGGCGATCAGGAACATACCGCCATTTCCGATCCACGCGCCTATATACCGCAGGTGCATCGAGAAAAGACATTCCTCTCTTACCGACTATAATCGGAAATGAAATCCCAATCAAAACTATGAACACAAAAATATCATTCTCCGTGCGTTATCAGGAAAGGTCACTAGCAAAAAAAGTTTATAACCTTCTTTTTACAGAAGCTTTTTGTCATTCGAGTGCGTTAAGCCAGCCGTGCGACAGCACGATGGCGGCAACTTCAACACACGTTGCTATTCTTTGCGTTTCGCGGCCGCCAATCTATCGTTAAGGCGTATAAGCTCTCTTATAGGCAACCTCCGTCTCCATTCAAGGCCGCTCTCCTTTGTTCAAGCGCCCCCTGCGTTGATCGAACTGAAGGCGTGCCTCTGGGCTCGATACCGCAATCCATTTCCTCGGACATGTCACCAATCTGCCGCACTCGTGACCCGTCTTCGGCGTCTTCAGTCTTCACATGGCAATTTTGTTATGTTTCCTCGAATCCTCATTAAACCCTGGATAAACTTATCGAAGCCCCGCGCTGTGACATCGCGCGTATACCGAGTTCATGACGCCCATGCACGCCGGTCAGATAGATCAAGACATTGCTTCCTTCTCCGGAAGGTGGGGGTGCATATATTCTATTTGGCCAGTTGTTCGGGTTTCGAGTTCGAGCGAAACTAGTTGGTCCGACATGTTTGCCTTTTGGCAAGTCTTAAAATATGCATTTGTCTTTGCAGTTTACTCAATGGAGTTAGGGATGTGGGCGGCAGGGTTCTTGTGTGGGAGATCGAGACTTGACGGTGGCATGGGCGTCTCAAAGCTTAATCTCTACTGCTGTCTATTGCGAGGCCGAGCGTAATGGGCAGCTGTTCGAAGGAGCTGTAAGAACGCTTGGAGATACATATCGTAATATCGCCTTAATTTGCCACATATACGCAGCCTCTGCTCGTGTTCGCCGGAAAGGTTGATAAAACTGGGTCTTGCTCACTGAGATTAGCCGCCATTCGAAAGATGTCTTCCCGCATCGAGTCTCTGCCCTGCGATATCCTCCAGCACATTGCCTTCCTCTCAGCATCGGCTTCTGTGCTTGATCCCCCTACTGTGATTCTACACCTCTTGCAAACTTGCTCGACCATCTACCGCTCACTTAATCTGCGCGACGCGCCCAACCTTTACGCTGCTATTTTCTCTTCGAAATTCGACCGTGCGGCCGCATCGCGAAGATATTTAGGAAGCCTCACTGATTCCGCTCTGGCTGGGGAGTTGGTACATCGATACCTGCTCCTGCGACGCGTACATCACTCGGATGTCTCGATTGTCGGTTTACTTCAACATCTATGGACGGCGTTGTGGATGCTCTTGGAAAACGATGGCCTCAACATGCAGCAGCTGTCCAATGTCAATTTCAGTGATTTCATCTTAAGCTGCTCCTCCGCTGTTCTCCGTCCTTTCCTTGCAGCTGATGACGATCCATGGTCCGACGACAAACAAGATTTGAAGTATATCATCGTCTGGCTACTGTGCCTTTCACTTCGTAGACGTGCGTATTTCAGATAATGATCTTGATCGTGCCGTGAAGGTTATAACTCATTTTTTTTGACTTGGCTCCAAATCTCCAGGGGCAATTCAGGATATGTCTAAGCAAGATCGAGATGCCCTTTACAGGGCGATCTTTCCTTTTGTATTTCTGTCAAACAAAGTGCGAGAGCTATTTCAGGCCGACTGCGTTCTCCCACGCCCTTCTGACATTGGCTTATTCTAGATAACAGACTCGCTTCCATCTGAATGGCCCTCTCCTGAGGGCTATTTCAACGACCATGGCCAATATACAGAGGAATTTCTCGACTCCCCACTGGACACGCGTTTCGGGGACCCATGTTATCCTTTTGGTACGATGGGCTCCAGCGCTCGTGGTTTGGTACCATCCTATCTCAAATATTCGAGGCCAATATTGCCGGATATATCTACAGCCTCGATAAACATTATCTCTGTCATAAACGAAGCGATGCCGCCGAAAATTCCAACTCACCTTCCAGAGACGCGTGCTATTGCTATTGCCAGTCAACGGTCCGGTCCAACACAGGAAGATTATCGATTATTCGCGTCCTATCGGACTTATTTCTTTGCAGACCTCTCGTATCAAGAAACGATGTTCCCGCAACATGCCTTGCTCAAAAGTGTAGAGCTGGGGAGCGCTGCCCATGATCTGCTTTTTTGTGATGCCCTCCAAATACACAAGACCGTAAAAACGCATACGGATGTTTTTCGTTACATTCCTGGAGCACTGTCCGCTCTGTGGGAAGGGATATTCAGGGTACGTCAACCAATTCATTCGAACATGATCAAATCTATCTTCATACTTTGAATTTGATTCGTAGACGCTAAATGTTCCGATTCCGGATGGCTCTCAGACCTCAAATCGACCTTCTGAATCTGCAAGTGCACCCATCGAAGTAGCATCGGCGGTAGGGTTCATTCAACCGATACAATGCAAGATAACAGAATATATCTGCCCCACTTCCGCTTCAATTGACTCAGCCCCGGTGAAGAATGACGTTGTGGACTACGATACATTGATCAACTCGTTGGACGCGTCAGTGAGTAGATAATCATTTCCCCTCACGCTGTCCTCAACTAATTATAACAGGGCTCTCAGCTTTTTGTTCACGGCCACACATATCAAAAATATCGCCACCAGTCTCAGTTCATCCCCGGAAGTAACCCACCGTATGACGTTATACTGCTGGGAGAGGTTTGATACGTTTCTACTGCTACACTGTGCATGGTCTGACGAGAGTAGACATTAGAAAATCACAGCCATGCGTGGGGAGGATACAAGTTCTCCGGCATGGTCCATAAGGACGGGAGTATCGTCCTCAGACGAGAAGCGGTAGGCCATTTTTTCTTGCGCTCACCCCGGCTAGTATCTAAGATCTGACTTCTTTTGCTTTTGCTATCGCGGGAGGCATCAAGCACTCATCAATCAGCAGACGGCGTGTGGATGTTCATCGGGCGCCTCCAGTCTCTAGCCATGATTATCGGACGGTGGCGAGTTACAGGGGCTCCGACCTCCTTGGACCATGGAGTCTTCAGTATGGGAAGATCCCGGCAGTGATTGTTTTCCGTCCAATAAGTACATGTTCCCTTCGTCGCCACTTCCCGGATTGATTATTGGACACGATTTCCCAACAAATTTAAGTTACTTGATCGGCATTGGACGCAGTACTAGTATGAAGTCTTCGGACTCTATAGCAGAATAGGGGAATTTTAGCCCTGATTTGCGGTTCTGTTCTCAAGACAATCAGGTATCTATCTTTAACGCTTCTGTCTGCATCGTTGGTGAACAACTTGTGTTCTTGATTCCACTAATCGCTGCCCCGGGTGCTCTGTAAAACGGTCTAAAGCCTGAACAACTTGGGTACGCACCTTTCAGGGTGGATGAAACTTGTTCCCAACACTGAGAATGGCATAATGCCACCATAGAAGAACCGTCGAATTTCCCTCAAGGGGTTCGTTACAATGTCACTTTGAGTTGTACTATTAGGGAAAATCTGTAGACCCGGTCTGGGGCCACAGAATCAGCCTTGAAACATACATGTTGTAACATGCACACGAGCTGGTGAATCGTTCGACTTCGGACGACAGATCAGAGAGATAGAGGAATAAGGACCATCTGAATCTTGACCGAGGTACGATTATGCTCGCCGTGATGGGATTCGTTTAGATGTTGATCAGTTCCTTTTTGGAGAGACGCTTGGGGCGTATTCCGAATCTAGGTACGGCGTTGATCCAATATGAGGACTTTGAGGATCTAGCATATATTGGCTGACAGCGGGGAACTGGGGGGAAGCTTATACATAGGTATAGTGTCATCTGTCCTGGCAGATGGTCCATTGGGCGGCCTACGATTCCCTGTGAGACCGGCGCAACGCGCGCGGTGAGAGACTGGTGAGAGAAACATAGGCGTGATTAGATGTTTAGCACAAGAAACGACGATTAATCACATTTCACCGTAAGGTTAGACATCACTCACGCCTTTCCCCCTAAGAGTGAGCTTCCACTGTAGTTGTTGTTAATCCTGGATACTGCACAGAGTAGACGTGAGTACTTTCGCCCCCTTGAGGAAAGGTACCTAAAATAAACAAGGCGTATTGGCTGTAAGCTTGACGTCGACACACAGGGAGAGAGCGGTAATGAGATCTTACATTTTTGCCTTCCAATGGGAGCCGGACCTTTGAAAGTTCGCCGCCACTAGGTCCATGAGAATGTATGAAATGATACCGAGATGTACGCATCGAAATGGCTCGAAGAAAAGGGATAGATGTGCGTTGAATCCTCGGACGCTCGTCGTTCAGGCATTGAGTCCAGACCAGCAACCTTGGCGAGATGCTGTGGTTAGACCAATCAAACTTGTGAGTATTTTGGCCTAGGATAACGAAATACGTGCTTAGTACTATAATCGAGCCCCAGAATGGAGCTCTCGGACATGACAGCGAAGGGGGTTTTGTTTGTCTCTTGGTCGTGGCATAATCACCAGAAGAGGCGTATGGCAGTGATTGTTGAGTAGAGACTCCATGGCTGGGAAATCACGGAACCGAAGTTGAAGTTCACTGTAATTAACTCTCTTGAATACGAGGAGTGAGAACTCTAGACGCTGAAGCGTGTTGTGGTTGGTTCGGCTAGACGAAAAGATGAGCTTCTCCAGTATGGCTAGGCACTACGTACGTTGTCGCTGACCTTCTGACACTTTCGCCTAACGTACCCTCTAATTGTCAGACAGACTCTGGGTGCAGCGGAAAAGCTGACCTGTATGATTCCGTGACTTCGAAGCATGAACGAGAGTCTGAGAAGGGCGAGGAAGGCGTACCGTGTACAAAGACGAGCCGTGGTGAATACGAGCGACTCTGAGCCCATGGGATTTAAAAGCATTGGCACAACGGGCTCCGTTGGATCTTCGGAAAGCAGCTCGAAATCTTATGAGGAGCGGTGTTGTGAAGGAGTCGAAAACCATATGGATGTGAACCTTATTGTGATAGGACGAATGCAAGGGTGTATATTTTCCGAAAGGCTAGTTCATTTGTGAGATCGAAGAAGGAAATTTGAAGACATTCCAGAGCTAGACATTCCTGCCATCACTGTGAAGCCTTGAGGAGATATTTTTAATTCAAGCAGAGTCTAGGAGCATTTGCCGACGGAAACTACGAACGTAGCCAATTGTGGCATGACCCATGTTCTCCCGCACAAGATAAGCAGAAATCTTGTAGCTTCACCTCCTGAGACAGCTGCTGGATTGAAATTCATGCATTGACGGTTGGGGAGTTCGTAGAAATCTGACATTGGAGGTTGTGTTACCAGCCACATCATTATTTGCGCATGTTTATTTATCATACACCCTCGTAACAATGATTTTTCCTCCTGAACAACGAGGTCCTCGTTTTCGCCATCATCTTTAACGTCCAGCAACCAGTCCACTCGTTCACCCAACAGTTCTTTACTATGTTCAAGTCTCTGGCATTCGTCTCCCTGCTGACTACAGCGGCTTTAGCCCAATCTTCGGTCAGTACTAACCACGTTTTGATATACTTCAGGAGGTCGTTGCTGACAACCACATGTACAGGCTACAACGTCAGCTGCAACTTCAACAGCAACCTCAAACCCTTTGATCCCCTCGGGAGTCAGCGCAGGATGCACGACATTCTTGACATCTCTTAATACCGCCACAGACCTTAACAGCTGTTTAAGCACTCTTACGAACGCCACCAGTGCATTTGCACCAGGGAGCAGCAGTGCAACCTCGTCAGCTTCTGTGACCGCGGCTCTCACCAGCCTGTGCTCATCATCAGTATCGGATGCATGCCCAGAGAGCCTCATTCGGTCCAAGCTCACGTCGTTCTTCACCGCCTGCTCCGCAGAATTGACTACAAGCCCCGTTGAGGAGGTAGTCAAGATGTATGACGTCCTATACGCCTTCCTGCCCATGAAGACCGCAACATGCTCGAAGGGGGATGACGGCTCATGGTGTGTTATGGCGCCTGCCACCACCAGCCGTGATGTCGCCGACGACGTAAATTCCTCCTCGTCCACCTTCCCCGACCTCCTTGCCCTCCTGTACACCGATAAATCGGCTGTCAAGCGTCGCGCAACGGTTTCTGCCATCGAACCTAATACCACCACGTACCATGACACCAATCTGCCATTCATCTTCTTCAAGCCCAGCCTCGATGCTACCACACTTTGCACAACGTGTGCCCGTAACGTTCTCACGGCTTACATCAACTTCGAGTCCAACATCCCTTACGCTCCTGGACTCACCAACAGCCAGATCCTGAGCTCCCAGAACGATCTCTACACCGCCATCACTGACAAGTGCCCTTCAGGATTCTTGAACGGTGTCGTCAAGGCCGCTGGTGGACTGTCCTCAGGCCCGTCGTTCCTGTCAGGCGCTGTCCCAGCTGTCAACTCCGAGTACAAGTCTATCGTTGCCGCCGCCATGGGTGTAGTGACATTTGCTATCACCTTCTCCCTTTAAAGCTACAGCTGTGCTCCTTTCACGTCTTAAAGCAATAGCTGCGCTATTGAATGGTTGTTCTGGCGTCTACAATATTCTCATACTTACAATCCATTCTCTCCACACGGGCGCATCTGGTCTTTATTTGCATTGATGCATCGTTTATAATTATACCCTCTGGGTCGTTCGTAGGAGATACTTAAATTATAACAAGCTATTTCCTGCACTGTCATCTATGGTTCCTCTGCGGGTTTTCTGGCACGAAAATTTCCTTTCCATGTCTTCAACGTTGGGCGGCGTATTTCGGCCGTCTTGTTTGGCGTTTCCAAGGAGATTAAACAATGTTTTCGCTTGGCTTTGTTGAAACGTACATATGTTATGATGGCGACATGAGCTTGAAAGGATCTCTGACGTCGCTCGTCATTTACTGAGGACTTCAACTTACTGCAACTTTAACTGGGCTAGGGAAAGCCAAACAGGAGGAGCAAGGTCAAAAGGAGAAGAAAAAAACATATAACGCGGCGCTCATGGGCGCCGGAAGTAGATTCCGCTCGCAGTCTGTGTGTCCAAGGGCACATGGAGCCAACGTGGTATTCGATTGACTCGGCCACTGTGGGTCTACCAGTATATTTCTTTGACTGACTCAGAGAGCGCCTTGAAACTACCTCTCGAGCTTTTTACTGAGTGAGCTTGCAGGAGCTCCTGAGGAACTGGGTAGCTAGAAACTTAAGACACGCTTTTGAATACGTGACACTATGACACAGAGAGAGCGGCGCCAATCACATGTGAAATAGTTGTGACCGGCAGAAGCCGAATCAACTTGGACTTCGAACAAGTTCCAAGTTCGAAAGCTCAAATCAAATGTTCGGTTGCGCTGCAAATACTACACGGCGGCAGCGATAGAGTCTACCTTTATAATTCTTACTCATATTTATTCTTGCAGCAGCTCTATTCCGGTTTCTTATTGCGCTTAGATCAGAATCTATACTACTTATATGGAGCCATCTTCTGAGGTTATTCTATCGGTGGGCAATACCTGACACCGTCTATGCATTTTCTTCATTCGTTTGCACTGATGTTCTATTGTAGATATTTTAGAACGCTGCAGAGCTTTCTTTTGCTTCCTCAGGGGTTCTAATCTCCTTGAAGTTATGCCCAGATGTCAAGGTCATCGTAGGATTAGCCCCGGTGACTTTCCAATACCCTCTGATTGCTTTCCAAGGGTGTATTCTGTATACTTGATACTAGTGACTTGTTAATATGGAACTTGACCCTAAACCCATGGGCCGTCATAGCTGTTGCATGTTCACAAAAAACTCGATGGTGAGCAAACACGTTTCGATGTCAATTTAGACTGTATATTTGTAAGTGAATCTTACCGGCGCTGAAAAAACAACATACCTCACTACGACCGCGAATAGTGGGGCTAATCATGCTTCTACAGTGGCCAAACACAAATCCTACATATCGTGCATTGCGAGTATTGTAGGTGATGCATACATTCTTTCTCCCAGATATGGGATGCGATGCGCGAGTAAATCAGGAACATCTCTATCTGCCATCTGTTCCCCAATTAATTCAACATTCCCGAAAGAGGCATTCATTACTGACTTGAGGCTCAGCGCCGGCTTGTATTCGTTATATTTATTATGATCACGAACTGAAGTCTTTATTGCTTGACTTAGGGAATCATATATATGTGCTTCTTTTGGGCTGTGCCCCGGTCTTCTATGCACAGGTATGTGATTTGCTACAACATATTGGACACCACTGTTCAAAATTATTTCCGGTATTTCAAGCAGTCAGTGCCAATCATACATGAAGATTGTAGGGTTTGTTAATTTTATCTCGGTGAAAATGTTTTTTCAACGATTTTTAGGCGCTTGAGCGCCCTCCGGCATTATCAAACCTAAGAATAGCATGTCTTAGCAAGTCGGTCTTCAAAGAGGAGAATCTCCTTTCGCAACTGAATGGTATCCCTTTTTGTTGGGTGTTGTATTGAGCTTGAGCTCATAAATAGTCGGTTTGCTGATAATGAGGTCAAGATTAATTTCACGAAATCGGCCAAGATTGTAATTTCCTGTTGGACCGACAACCAAACTAATTATTTT
The DNA here is from genome assembly GCA_003314615.1 of Pholiota microspora. Lineage (NCBI taxonomy): Eukaryota > Fungi > Basidiomycota > Agaricomycetes > Agaricales > Strophariaceae > Pholiota > Pholiota microspora. Next base: position 56,786 of record QFFD01005304.1, read on the forward strand.
ATAGGTATGTCGACAGTACAATTTATTGATAAATGTTTCATTTAATCTCAGCTCACCAAAGGAAAAAAAGATGGCATGGTCCTCGTGTTGTGTAGATCAAGAGCAGGATTATTGAGGGCTATTATATTGATCGTAAAATTACATGTAGAGCGCACCAGAGTAATATGCTACAGCAGCAAAAGATATACACCTCAAGGATTATATACAATTCCTATGGTAATTGTTAACTGGCATCTTCGGCGTCAAATATTTAGCAGTGTGCATGTTTCTTCTTATTTCTTGGTCTTCTTGAAGAGACTATTACAACTGAGGGATAATGAAATTTGGCTGGTCGTATTTCTTAAGAACGACATGTAGGACAAACAACTTGAGGAAGTTCGATATGTGTTGCCGAGGTGTTAGATGATGTGTTCAGTTTATGAATGATTTGACCACATTTCTTGGGACATGGTGATAGGGAGTACTGGATTCGAAGACAATGAAGACAGTATACCTTCACGGACGAGCACATTTGAAATGGGGCACAGTGAATTTTGAAATAACCATCGTGCGCCTCCAGTTCATCCAGCCCTTTGGATTTTATGCACATTTTCCATGACCTCCCTTATATCCCAATAAAGGGACATAATCTGCGTAGATCATCTAAGCACTTATTATCAATGCTATCGAGGCTTAATTGAAGAGAACCAGGATGCAATTTTAACCACGGCACGTATAAAACATAGAGCCGTTTTGCCTTTTCTAACCATGACTCCTTCTCCATTGCTTAACATCCATAGCTCATCACAGTGTATGGCTTGTGGGCGTAACGGAGCGCATCAGCCGATGATGCCGAGCTAATCATACTACTCACGCTCAGGAGTCGAAAGCAGATCTCTTTTCTGTCGTAATCATCACTGCTCAAGCACACTTAGCACAACTCCGGGGGACACCACGCGCTTGTTCAACTCTGAGTTCGCACCGAGTATCCAAAACAAACCGAGCTGGGTCAAGTAATCGTTAGGCAATCCCGCAATGAATCTGAACACTGAGTTCACTGAACCTGTTCTCCGAGAGTGTCCCATCCCACGGCACGTCGTCAGTTATCTTGGGGGCTATGTTGGAGGACGACCTAGATATTTACTTTGGAAAGATGGCAAGGAGATCACCATCGAAGGCCCCCATTACAACTACTACGCTCACGACGATCCCAATGATCCGTACTCACAGTGGAGGATCATACAGATGGCCAACAAGACCTTTGGTCACTATCTCGAAATTATTGTTCGTAAACTCACCCTCTAATACTCGAAGCGCTGTATATTGATGTTGTATACCATTCTAGCAATTGCTTTTGACACAGATTCACTTCGGAGAAACCAACTGGGCATATCTCTTACCAGATAAATATGGAGGGTTTTACATTCGACATCGTGAAAAGATCCGACCTGCTATAACGTGTCCTCTATGGGCGCCTACGATTTCTGAAAATGAGATACAATTCACTGTATGGGGTCAGCCTTATGATCGCCGAGGAATCTGGAAAGGATTGGAAGTAGGTAGGTCCCTTGCTCTTGGGTATTGCGTCAAGCAAAGCCATGAGTTCTGAAACCAAACTGATTATCCATATGATAAAAGACGTTTTTTATACTTGGTGCGAAGAAAATTTCATCCAGATCGACCGCGCCATGTATGCCTGCAGACTTATAGCTGGGTTGGATCTTATATTCGAGGTTTATGGTCATCTTGTACGCGCAGACGGAAGTGTTATCGGATTGGTGACCGAGGCCGCAAAGGGCAGAATGCTCAGATACTCCGATCGCTCGTTGATATACCGCACCATAGCGTCGATTCAAGCTCGGGGGTTCCTCTATAGAGGATGCGTCACGAATCAATTTTTGATCAGTCCAGAGGGTAAAGTTCGCCTGATGGAATTGCATTCTATCGTTCCATACCCAAGAACACAATGGGATAGACTGGAGAAAGATGCCAACGCCTGGCACTGGGGCGAGCTTGAAATCCTTTTCGATGAATTGAAGACCTACGGCCAATTCGGGAAGCATTGTACCCGCCGCCCTCCTGATCGTCTGACAATTAATCCAAACAATTTGACTTTAATCGCGCCTCTTCCAAGCCCCGAACGTCCTTTGGGTGGCCTTTATATCTATCCCTCGGCAGATTTTTTCCTTATGCAGGGTATTCCGATGTGGGATGGGTACGTAATGGTCTCAAGGGCTAAAACTTCCAGATATAATCACCAATCAAGACGAGAAGCAATAACAGAACATCCTCATTCTTCAAGTGAGACCGACTTCTCGACTGCGGCCGATACAAACGATGGTCCGTTGAGCGTTTTAACGGTTTCTTTTCACCGTTTTCCGCGCGGAGCTCAACGCAGGGCGCGCATTGCAGCTCATCCGTACAAAAATGGTGATAGCAGAAACGAAAACGCTGTCTCTGCGTCTGAAGATACTGGTACTCTTTGATACGATACTGAGCAATAGATACCAAATAAACAAAAGGAGGAAATGACCGGGGTTGTGCGTAAATTGGAAAATAAATCTGGTGTAGTAGTAAATAGTGTAGGAATACAATATTCGGAGTCATTAAAATTAGATAGGACGTGCCTATATTCTGTAGGTCTAATGAACGACGTTACATGTGCTACGAGGTAGAGCTTAGTATGCATTTAAATAATTTGGACACTCCAAGGCTTACCTTTAGCTCACTGCCTCTCGCTGCTCAAGAACCGGAACACATGGCGCAAATACCAGACGGGGGATTTGTGGTATCAGGATTCTGCTTGACCGGATTCGGGCATGGCTTAGAACCTCCCTTCGAAAGTGCGACGGGACACAAAACGGGCTTCGTATACTCGCGCCCACATTTTACACAACGCATATTAATCGAACTACACATTCCAAGAAAAGGAACAGAAAAATAGGAAGATACGAGGCAATAAAATAAAGAAAATGAGAGAGTTTCTGAACACATTCTCCAACCATAGATGACCACTGAGTTTATGTAGTTCCACGAGCGCTTGCGGAGAACACAGATCATCCTCTTACAATATCCAGAAAGGATTGTCAATAGGGCCTGAAAATGAATATCCAAAGCTCCATACGAGGCAGGAGCGCAACTACGACGCACGATCTCTCATCGGAGTGTCCTTTTCTGGAGGCTGGCTCGGGACTTACACAATATGCCTGGATCACTGGAAGAGAGAGCGGGATACGATACAGTTACCAGGCTTCTTGCCATCACACACATAATGGGGCTGGTGTTAGAATTTAGGATAAGTGACATTTATCGTATGATACCCGAAATGAACCACCGTGTGTTTAGCTAGGTAGGTGAGTTTTTGATCATCATTCACAATACCACCCACATTTCTTTCTGAGTCAAGAACCACTTGTTCTACGTTAAGAAAATCTACGCAATAAATTCTAAGACATACGAGTATATAGGACATATCTGCTGCTTATCCTTGCGGGGAGGGGTCTACATTATTTTTAAGCGCCCGGCGAAGCGCTAACACTCAAATTAATTTACTGCAAGTTGCGCCCGGGTACCTCGGTTATGTAGCATGCAGTCATCTGTTCTACAATATCTAATCTATAGAATAGTGAGAATATTACTCGGTGCTATACATCAGCAAGTATCGCTGTAACTAACTCTGAAAACCAAAGTATCATAGAGCAGCATGTAGTCACATTTAATTTTGAATGAGGTCGTAAGATGCAATAAAGCTATCTTTCGCGATATCGGCTGCATGGCTTCCGCCAGTGTCCAAAATTGATTTTGTTGCATCGACTCTGATTTCTCTTCATATTATCGGAAATAGTTGTAGGCATCTGTCGTCAAGCTTTTGGGCGCAAGAATGTACTTGATATAAGGGAACATATAGAGATATGCGATGCGAGTTTATAGCCACGGGTTCATCATCTGCCTGTTTATCTTCGGGGCTTTCCCATATTTTCCAGCACATTACACCATCTTTATTGATATTCCTATTTATGGCTATACTGTGGCGTAGTGTTACTGTGGCGTCACTGGACACATGACTCTTATGGCAATAACCGGACTTAGACCGGACTGTAACATATTACCCAATTCATCAGGATCTCCTTCTAATTTCCCCAGCCTTAGGTCTCGTCGTCGTCGTCTCCAACGTTGCTCATCAGAACGAACAGATATACCATGCTCCATTCATTCTTCTTGGTCTTTCTGTTTTTGTCCTCGATTTCGCGGGCCTACGCCTCACCTACTATCAGTTCGGTTGATCTAGAACGGCGCACAGATCCAGTCTTCCCGTCTTCCCCAGCATCATGCCCGATTTGCCAGCAGGTAAGTATATGTTTCACGCATGGGCTGAAGGTCCTTCAGGAAAGCTTCACTTTTAACTCCTGGAGTCAGAACTATGCTAGTATCAGTAGCTGTGCACAGGCGGTACCGGTCCTTGCTAATATTTCGATGGTGTGTCGTCATTGAATCTCAATTCCATCGACTGCTAATCCCCCTCGAGATCATATTTAACCCAGGATCGTTTATCGATGTGATCAAATGTGCATGCGGGGATACTTTCCAATCCGTGTTTCCTCAGTGCGTCGATTGGTATGTTGCCTTCGTCATCGGAGGCTCCGCGAGAATAACAACGCTCTATTAGTTTCATACAGACGGGTCAACAAGACGTTCTTAATGTACCCGATCTACCTGGCCTTGTTAACAACACGCGTCAAATATGCGGCCTTGAAAGCACATTGCTCGGGAACGTGTCTGGTGCCAACAGTGCTCCTACTCCTACGTCTACGTCCGGAAATGTCTTGCGAACAGGGGTTCAAACGACCGCCCTTGCGGCGACTGTCCTGATGATAGGGGTTGCATTGGCCCTCTGATATCTGCTATAGGACAACCTAAGGAATTGGATCTACATACGACTATTTACGACTATCTTTATCTTAATGACTTTACGACCTCATGGAACTAACGACCTCATCTAACGAGAAGAAACTAACTATTTCATGACAACTCGCGTTCCATGAGCAATGCAAGATGGACGCGCCGGCGATTAGCCAAGTTCATATAGCCAGGGCATTTTATTCAGTCATGCTTTTACCCGTAAAACTTACATAGGAAGCTGTTCATGATGTACGCTCAGAAGTCGCGGCAGGTATTTGTGGCGCACAACGAACTAGAGCCTGGGAGAATTACTAAAGTTGCTCTGTTCTTTTGTCGACGTCATGCGTTTTCCGGGGCTTCCATGGTTTTCCTTTGGTACCATGAACGACAGTCCAAGGAATTCTCAGTCAAGATGGAGAGGCGGGCGTTCAGTTCCTCAGCCTCCATTAACTCCCCCTGAACCACCGCTTTCGCGTTTCTCAACGAAGGGGGTGCGTGATAGTACCTGGTGCTCGTTGGACATGCTGCTTGGAGCGGGGATGGTAATTATACAGCAAAACACGCACAAGGTGGTGGTTGTATATGAGACAAAGAGGGGGTACTGGTTCTTTCCTCGGGGAAGGAAGGATGTTGGCGAGTCTTTAGAGACCGCGGCCTTGCGCGAGGCGTATGAAGAGGTATGGACCATGTTTGCATTACCCGAATCAATGACAATAAACATGATCGTCAGTCAGGATATCGTGCACAGTTCCTGCCGCTCTTTAATCCTACCCATCAGCCACCACCGCCCAACGATCCAGAAGCACACGTGAATCTCAATACGGAACCCATCGGTGTAACGACGAAGTCGTGGCAGCCAAAGAGGAGCCGGCAAGGGCAACTAGTCGACCATGGAGGGGAATACCTCACTATGTGGTATGTAGGGCAAATAGAGGAGGATGCAGTATGTTCATTACAGTCTCTCAATCAAACATTCCCTCATCGTTCTGTTCCTTAGATCAAAGAGATAGGAACTGGGATGTGGGACGAACAGGATTACGAAAGTCATCTATTAGATATCGATGACGCATTGACCAAGGTCTGGGGTCAAGAGCACCAGATCCTTGAATATGTGTGGGCTGTATATGTCGACACGATGAACTATCTGGCAAATCAGCAGGAACAGAATACAAGTACAACTTCTGGTGAGCAAAATGGCGACACTCTAGATCGTTCTTTAGTTCGAACATTCTCCCATATGTAGAAACAGATCGCTCGCCAGACCAATGACCGTTTGGACAAGCAAAGTTAGTTGACTTCACTGTATGTACACTAAAATTGTAAACTATACCCCACCAAAAAGAGCATTCCACCATAAGACGACAATATCTTTACCAATGATTTTTCACGCATGCGGCCTAGAACTCGAGGTTCAGACAGCTTGTTGCATACTGTATACACTGTAATAGGTCAGAGATGCAGCATATGATTCGATGTCGGTGATGGTAGTGAGAGGCCCCGTACCATCAACAGCGATGGGTGCGCTGTCTGTTGCATGCACCGGCGTATGGTCTAGACTTGGAAAATAAGAAAGATGGGATGCTCGTATTCCTCGGCCTCACTGCACATTGGAGATCTAAAACAACAAAGACGATGATAGAAAGTTACTTGGACAGATCGAGGCACAGCTTCCTTTCCTGTCCAGCAAATCGTCGAATTCCGAAGCAATTCCGCCGGCGGGGAGTTCTGAATCTGTGAAGAGACAGGGTGCTTCAAAATCGATCTTGCCAGAAGGAGACTGGTCTGAATTATCCTCGAGGCCACGAAGAAGCGAGGCAGTGCGAAGGTCGTAACCTAGGTCCTGACACTGTACCGAGGCAGTGTGTTGAAAACGTGGCAAGCTAATTGGCAACATCAGAGTCCCTGAAGCACCATAGATCGCAGGGGGAAATGATGCTAGATGAAGCCAAAAAGTCTAGCTCCTAGTGGCAAGAATCAGGAAAATGAACGAAAGCGTCTGCTTAAATGCAGAGCATATGAATCAAGTTAAGACTCAAGAGCGAATGGTTTGCGAACGGTCGTTCACTTTGGTCAATTTCAATTTGTGGGGAGTGTTAATGAGTAAAATGCGTGAAAGCTCATGCTCTACAAATTGGCAATGACGCGAGCTTTACTTAAGGTCACAGAATGTTAATGACGAATTTTTTTAATTTGTTTTTGATGTCAAGATACAGGTCACAACTCAGCTTGACACTCTACAAATCGAAAGTCGGGCTTTAACATTCTATGCATATAACGGTATTCAGTATAGATTACATGAAGATCTGGCCAAAATCGGATGTTTATGTCCCAAAGGTTGTACCGGCAGTTTCTAGTCGTAATTTACCGTCAAATGTGGTGGCAGTGCGGCTTTGTCAGCGCGATCAAATTAACCGTGATAAAGTGTGAAAATCACATGATTTAAACGCGGCCACGTGATTACGACGCGCTAATATTGATTAATTTACCTGTAAGTAACATTGTTAACGACATACAAATTTAATCATTAGGTTCAAAATCATAGTGTTTAATTACATGGAAGTGCATAAAATCTTCATTGTGTCGATAGAAATCCGTATTTCATGTTGATAGGTATCGACAACGCCAGTCGACACTCGTCATCGTGAAGATCCATCATCTAATTCGTGTCGTATACTCGCTGAAGCTCTGTTGCTTCTTAAGCTCCCTGCGCTTCGACCAGATCGTGCAAACATCAATTTTGTTGTGGGCTGGTGTCGCGAATATGAGCTTTGTTCCGGTGTTGTCAAGAATGCTGTCTCCAATTGGTCCTACATGTTCTGCTGGCAGACGATATGTCGTGACGAAGCGGAGAGTAGGATACGAATAGACCATGATGGCGTTTTCTGGCCGAGGCTTGGGGGCCTGGTATTGCTCGGTGACGCGTTCGCCGACTTGGGCGCCGTGTGTAGTGAGGATCTCTTTGCATTGCGGCGAGATGTGAATGCCAGTTATCGCGGCGCCTATATCAATTTTTCCCGGTTTAAGTGCATTCGAATTACAGTCCTTGTCGTTGATATTCCACAGCCTGAAGACGCCTTTGTCGTCGCCAGTGGCCAGCATCTTGGGCTGCCAGGGACTCCAAGATACGGCCTGTTTGAAAAGATAAATACGAGAGGGTAACAAGCAAGAAGCAGATCTCACCGAAATTTTCCCTTCGTGATGTATCTTTTTCCGCCGTGATGTAAATTCACCTACTTCGAGTGGCACCCTCTGTCCAAGTTCCCAGCAATGGACAGTCCCGGAGGTGTCGCCACTAGCCAGAAACCTACCGTCTACGTTCCATTGCAAACAGGTCACCCGGCCGTGGTGGCGAATAACCCGGGCTTGCTCCTTCAGTTTTGAGGTCGGAAGTCGCGTATCATAGTGGCGAATACTGCCTTTGCCACCACCGACAGAAAGGGTGGTCCCATTCCATGCCAGAGCGGTAACGTCTTTCGTGTTGGGCAACTCCAAGGTCACCTTCTTAGTCTTGACGTCCCAGATCTGGACATACCCCATGCTCGTCGCGATAGCCAGCTGGTCTGGCTGCGAAGTGCCACCGCTCTCCATGGCGAGGATGTTGCCTACTTTATCGGCGAGTTTGCAAAGTTGTGAAATATCCGTGTTGAAGTTAGTACTGATTTCTTTGCAATGGATACGGTTTCCTCGTGTAAAATACATCACGTTAGACGTGGAACAAGATAGAAGACGCGGTCTAATCCCGTCCGTCGCGTCAGGAGGGGAGTAATCGACTGTGGTGCGTGTATGATTCAGGAAGTGTTTCGCGGAGGATTCTGGGTATTGTTGGACATTCGAAGCTAGTGAAGACGAGGAAGCACTACGCATCATCGCGATTCCTTGTTGACATATCTCTGCCCCACCGGATAATGGGCTGGGAGGGCATGATGCAAGTGAGAAGGAGCTTGCACCGCTGCGAGTACGCGTAAGGGGCCGACTGGGACTGAAAATTCTCGCGTCGATGCTGCTCATGCTTACACTGCTAGTATCTGGATCAAACAGTGAGCGTGGTCGGGTCAGACGGTCGGCCTGGGGTAGGAGAAGCAAAACGTCTAGTTCAATGTCACGATACAGGCCAGGGTAAGACTTACACCAAAACCGATGGAATCCACTTGGCCATAACTCGATGGCCTGCCCATAGCAGATATCCGGGGCCTCTTTCCACGCGATATCGACAGAAATGAGCCATCCCCGCTCGAGTCGACGCGCTTTCTAATCCCCAAGATCCCCTCCCTAGAAACTGAATGTATTTCACCTGAGGGGTTGCTGCTTCCACTGGCCAGAGGAAACGCGTCCATTTTCTTCGAAAACCAATTCCGTTCGTCTAGAGAGAAGTGAAGCACTTGAGGAGGGAGAGGAGGGCCAAGGGGTGGTGGTGGCAGGGGAACGATTTGGTTGTGGACGCTGGAGAGATGGGAATATTTTAAAGTTCCTGAGGCAGCCGGCGGATGTTGACACATTATTTGGTCCCATACGGATTTTATTTCGTATTGTTCGTTCACGGGCCATCGTTACTTATTCTATAGTTATACAGGTGAGCCGTCTGCAGGAGTGATCCTGGAGGTGTCAAAACGAGTCCCTCAAAGTAGGTATAAGTAACAATTTCATGACAGCATCTGTAAGCCTGGTGAGGCTCACGGCACTTGTGTTACTACTAAAATCCCAATACTTACTCCACTGTAATATAAACTAACCCTTTGAAAAGCTAGCTTCAGGACATAATTTTAAATACTTGCATACGAGTACTGATATACAATGCTTCATAACATGGATGTATTGTTATACGTGTCTGATCAGCCGGACGATACATTCCGAGCAAACTAGTGGTTGCCTTACATCTCAAATTTCGCGGCGACACACAATTTGTATGCTGAAGCAACAGTACGCGCTATTGGCATCCTCTAATTCGAATCTAAGCAACAGTGAACGTTTTGCGCATCTAAGTGCAGCCGGCGTCCTGGGACTGGAAACGTTTGCCACTGGAATTTCTTGACCTCGGCCTGCAAGGGTGAATATGAGAACATAACAACGTGCTTTTATCCTGGTGTCCTTCTCAAAAACTCTGGTAAGTCCACTTGTTACTGAAAAAGGTCTCTGAAAATTAGCTGTGGATACACATCCGAATGTCATTACAAAACACCCATATAGATTTGATTATACATAGAGCTCAGTAGTGGTTAGAAAGCGATGGCGACTAGGTGATAACTATAGCTTCCATATAGACATCTTAAGTATAGATATAGCATGTGTAACAAAGCAAAGAGAGCACTCGCATGTAGCGAGACAAAAAAAAAACAAAAAAGGAGAAAACAAAGAATTCAAAAACGAGGGAGAATATGGAACGAAGAAGAGAAAGATAGCAAGGACACGAAAGTGAATTGAAAATCACCGAATCGCAAATCTATCAAAAGCGCTTTCTGGCTTGGGCAGAGGTGGGCGCTGACTCCACACCTGCCACATCTTGATCGCTTCTTCTCCGGGACACACAGTGAAAATGCTTTCCCCAGAGGGACCCAAAACGCTCTGGGTCACACTATCCGTATGTGCGTTTGGCAGTGTCATCAAACATTTCCCCGACGGGTACTCGTGCACAGTGATCGAGTTCGTGTAGGGTGTTTGGATGTGCGTCAGCCTGGAGGGTGTGCTCACGGGCTTAGCTTTGACGCCCGATAGACTAACTGAGCGGCGAAGTGGAGGAACAGGTGGCGGCGGGATGAATGAGCGTCCATGTGTGCTTAGAAGCTCTTTGCAGTGGGGCGACCATTGTAAAGACAATACGGATGTGTTCAGTGAGAGGGTATGGAGAGGTTCGGGGGATCGCGTTAAGATAGAGGACGTGCTCCAGATTTGAATTTTGCCATCGGGAGCACATGTTCCTGTAGCAAGGAGGTCAGGCTTCCATGGGCACCAAGCCAGAGCCTAGTATACGAAGATAAGTTAGGTGTAATGGTAAGAACAAGTTAGATTTACCCTGCTGTACCCACCGAGTCGGAGTTTCGTGAGCGGCTCCTTGGTGTTACGGACGTCCCAGACGTGTACAATACCATTATTGTCGGAGCTTGCGAGATGGTTTCGGTCTTCGCTCCATTCCAATCCCAATACCCGCCCACGGTGGCTGAGAAGCTTTGTAACAAGGTCTGGTTGGCGAATATCCATAAGGGATATTTCACCATCTGCCATACCCACAGAAAGCAGATCACGATTCCACGACAGACTCTTAACCCCAGGGTCATGGCAAGATCTCCAGCAGTGAAGCGGTCTCCCGAACTGCACCTGAGCGCACGCATCCCATATATGGACGCGCCCGCTAGACATTCCGGTAGCTATATGGTTCTCGTGGTTTTCATTTCCCCAAGCGATGACACCAAGATAGCCGGGATCGTCCGCAGTACAGAGGCGAGAAACCTCCCGAGTGTCAAGGTTTTGATAGTATACACTCCTTACGCAAGATACTGCAATGAGGTTCCGGGCAGACCAGCTGATCGGAGACGCTTCTAGGTCGAGGTTGATACCTGGACTGTCGAGAACCAGGTGACATTGTCTGAACTTCTTTAGATTTTCGGTGACGGAGGTTGGACGGAGTTGAGGCGTCGTGTTAAACAGAGACGATGCACTCCTTCGCAGAAGGGCTAACATTTTGTCGTCTTCGGTAGCGCACAGAGAGAGTTGAGCGTCGTCTTTGAAATTCAACACCCGGTCGTCTATAAGCCCAAACTGTTTGCCAATTCGATTTGTACGAGGAGTGATGTTGAGAGGCAAAAAACGTTTAGGTCTGTTAGAGATAAAACGGTCGGTCTATAATATAATTCAGCACGATATTCTCAAGTATGAATAAGACCTACTGTAGCGCTTGCGCTCCTGTTCCTCCCAGCCGACTCATCGGGATCGACGTTTTCGTCGTTGAAATCAAGGTTAGAAGCTGATAGCCTCCGCCTCTTGCTTTGAGAACGAAGATTGGTCACCGAGTCATGAACTCTCTTACGAGACCGTTGGGCGACTGGCGTTTCGAAAACACATTCATCTGCATCCCTGCTGTTGTTTCCATGATACGCTCCATGATCTTGTATGAAATTGACGCTCTGACATACCCAGCCATTCCGTTCACTTGATATTTGCAAGAGATATACTGCAGCGACTGTTACAGTTGGCAGTGCTGGCGATGTAGAAGTAGATGGGTGATAGTTGAAGGGTGCAACAGCCGGCGCTAATAATATTCGTTGGTCATCACGAGACCGAGCCAAAATTCCCAGGGCCTCCTGCGACAATTGCTGACTCATCTGTGCTCATTATGTCCTGTCGATGCTCGACAGTCCAACTGCGTCCGCAGCGACAGGCGTAGGCGCTGTTTTCATCTTAACAACGACAATCTACCCACTCTGAGGAACTCTGGGGTGCTATTATTCCGTCATCGAAACCACCACCTATCAACGAAGAGACTCGAGTCAAAGACAGGATCACAATGGCGCCAATTGCAGGAGGTAAGCGCCAGCGCCTATATAATTGGAAGAACTTGAAATGACCATAGCATATTCCCTCTATCTGATAGAGCCAAAAGATTCCACAGGACCCCAACCTGTCGGACATCTACCTATGATCATCCTAATCACGACATGCACTCTCTGTCTGATATTCATTCTTTGGAGACGTGCGGACGCATTTCGCAAGATAGTGTCGCACAGGTGCGTCCTCGTATATCACTCACTCACGTTTATCTAATGACTGATTTGAATTATCTCAGACTGAAAACGTTCCGTCAGACTGAAGGTCCAATACGACTGAGTCAAGACGATGGCCCTCCAGCGAACGAGTTCCTGGAAGATGATTACGACGAAGACAATGAACACCTTAATGATTCAGATGACGAACCGCTGTCAGAGCATATACGGAAGGCAACGCAAGCATGGCGGGAACCTGATCCTGCAGCACAGGGCAGTAGCGAAACCGGAAACCTGCCTAGTTGGCCTTCATCTTGAGTTGTCTTCTTCTAGTATGGTGTGGTCTTTCTTCTTCTCATACTCAAGACAATTTTAATTGGAAACAACTAGTTTTCTGCGATATCGTTGTATTATTCTATTGGCATGCTCTCAGATAACACATCATCCAGGTCTATCGATCTGTTTGTTCGATGCCCTTAGGCGCCTTCCATCAGAATCTAGAAAATTGGTTGCAACTCGAACAACACGAACTCTGTTATTGTGTTTTCAACCCTGGAATTTCAAACACTAAACAGTGTTTGTGGACAGGAAGTGCTCCCTTGTTCAACCGCCTCTGGTCATTCTGATGGCTCAACTCTAGAGGACACCAATGGGTGCTGTCTATTTTTTTGGGCATCCGAACACTCACATATGACTAGCGGTTTCGACTATTAGCTTATACGTTTATGACGACCAAAGTCGAAGTTGACTGCTCTCCGGCTGAACATGCTATCGTAGACCTTCAGAGTCAAGGACATCCTGTGTTGTCTTCTTGATTTCTTAACTGCTATCACAAATATAAATCGAACTGAGTACTCAATACTCAAACATTCACTGTCAGGTATTTGAATGCGCAGACTGTCTCATGATTCTTAAAAAGATGAAAATGTCCAGAGTCAAAAATATACGCGTACTTGTTGAAAGCGACGAGAAGTATGCGACTCTCTGATACCGAAACCAGTTCTTGTCAAATTGTGATATAACCGAGACTACCAAACCATCGATTCCTATGTGAAAAGTAAAAAAAAAATACATAAATTACAAGGAAAACTACGAAGTCTATTGCAAATCGAAGGCCTGAAAATACTGAAGACCCAATGAACGGCGCTCAAACCCCTTCGACCAACGAGGGGATCTTGAAACAACCGGATAATCTAAATAAAAAAAAGTTAATGTCGGCGGTAATAGTAAACTGCATGAATAGAGGAGGTAAGGGAAGAAAGTAACGCATAAACGCATAATATTTCATTAATCTTGATACAGAGCAAGCGCTCTTTGCAATGTCGGTGGGTCCATGCCGCGTAAGCGCAGACAACGATTGAATGCCTTCTTGTCGACTTCAAATTGAATACGGCTCGCGAGATGTTGGCCAGCTACTAAGGACTTGATGACATCGGCAATGCGACGTTGCTTGTGGACATTAATTAAGGGTTCCAAATGCATGGAAGGGGGAAGAGGCGTCAAATTAGAGAACACTTCGGGGTGCGCGGGCGGATCGAATACAGCGCTAACGGAATCGATACCGATGACGTTATTAGGTGTCGTGGGGTCGATGAGAGCAGGGAGCTTGTTATGCCTCCGAAGCTGTGAGAGATAGATACCTAAGGGTAGACGTCAGCAAGTAAACCAGCGTCCGATAGATGGACAAACATACCAATGAATGGGATACAAGCTGTAGGGACGACTGGGCGATTTTCGGAACCATTCTTGCCCTTTCCACTCTGCGAATCTCCTCCGCTGACCACCGAAGCAGCGTGGACGCTGCTTTCCAGTGGTTTAGAATCGACGATAGAATCAACAATAGTTCGCATGAACTTGAAATCTCCAGCATTTTTTGTGAAATCTTTCAGATCCTTGAACATTCGATTTTCTTGGGTGCCAATCTTACCCCAGGCGGATTTACGCATAGCTTTAGTAACCCAGTTGTTCTGGAGAGCAGTTATAATGGCGGTCAAGGTGTGGAAGTTGCTTAAAGAATAACATCTCTGTGGTGAGTAAAAATCAGCTACCGAGAGGCTATTAATATGGCATAGGCTTACCCAGGCAATACGGATGAATTTGCTAACGAGGAACGGTCGGTCCAATGGTGCAGTAAGGACGATTTCGGAGATGACGAAAGACACCATGAGATTGAAGCGGGCACGTAAAGCGGCGAGAGCAGTTGTTTTCTCTGCGTTCCGTCGTTCCGTTTTCCAACAGGATCGGTCTTTCAGATATTGGCCCCAATCAAGGACATTGATTTCTTCACAATCAACCCAGTCATCGCTCACGAGCTCTTCGAATTTGACAAGCATGAACAGCTCTCTGTCGATGATAGAGAACTGCTGGGCTAGAAGGTCCGCTGAAAAACTGAGAATGAAAGACCGATGCAAAGTGCTATCAGAGTTCACGAATTTCGATGTTAAGATGGCGTCAATTGAATTATTAATGATGGGAGGGGCTGGAATATCCAACGAAGAAGTGCTCTGCAGGATCTCGAGTGGAACGAAGTCTTCGATGGCGGCCTTAGAATCCTTGGGACGAGGGGAGTTATCTAAAGCAAGAAGTGGCGTGACATTGTGGAGATGTTCCCCTTGTGTAGCGATCGGTGTAAGCACATCTGCAGTGCTTTCTTCTGACGGCTGCTCGTCGTTGGACGATGTCACGCTATCAGCCTGGTCTCCAGTTTCGTCGTCGTCAGTGGGTGAGTTAGGAACCTCGTCAACGAAAGCTTCGTGTTCTTCTTCTGAGTACATTGAACCTTCGTATTCATAGTCCCCATTAGCCAGCCGTTCCTGAAGATTTCGAACCCATCCGTTAACTTTCTCTGCTTTCTCTTGTTGGATTTTCGGATTGATGTGTCCTTCAAGGCGCCTGAGAGCCGCTTCTACGTCGCCTGTATCTTCTTCATCGTTGCTCATGGACTCGAATGTCTGCTGTAAAGATTTCAGCTGCCATTTCTGGAAGCCTCTGGGCCCTGACGAAGTAGGCGACGCTCCCGAGTGAGTCGAGCTCGTGACTGAGTCGCGCATGGATTCATGAGACACTATGCCCATGGATGAAACCTGTGAGCGGCGAACAAATTCAAAATCCCGACGCGTTGGCAACTTTCGAGGGGGCTTTCGTAGGCCAGGCGGGTACGAAGGATCCTCTGGTGCTATCGACGACGTATCGGAGAACTCGCTGATCGATACCACATCGAATGACCATTGGTTATGTTGACCAGGGAAAGTAGGAGGAAGAGGGCCATCTGATGTAAGCGGCTCGCCGAAGGAGTCCGTTGAACTGGATGAGCGGAAAGATTGAGCGCGCCCTGGGTCCTGCAGTCGATCAACTGCGTCGCTAATATATGACTGTTTGTACATCTGAGCTTCAGAGTCATCGAGTGTGGTAGTTACGCTGACATCCGTGCTACACTCATCATCCGAGGTAATTGTGGATTCCGGTTGGACGTTAACTGAAGATTCAGCCAGTGCTTGTTCAGATTGGTCTGGAACAGGGGACCCAGACACAGGCACCTCGTTGATAGGATCAGTGGTACCAATGGCGTCTGGATCCCAGTGAAGAACTTGCAAAGGAGATAGGGGAGGCGTCGGCGCGCCATTAGAATACGGAACAGGGGGCGGTGTAGTTGGCAATGGGGGTATCGGTGGTATAGGCGAGCGAATAGCAGGAGGAGAGCCGGTATTAATGGTAGAAACAGGGGGTGCTTTTTTGACATGTTCGGTCTTGTTCAGGTATTGGTTGACTCCGCCATTCATAGATAGCATGTCTCGGGAAGGGCTGACCTCCAGGTCAAATGCGGCAACACCAACGCCACATGCAACTGCCGTTGCAGGACGCGACCTGGAGTTCAGCACACTCTTCCAACGACCGAGGCGGCCGATAGTCCTCACGAACGCACGCGAGAGTGCGCTGTGCTTCATGCCGAGCTGGACCGACCCATTTTGCACATAATGCGATTCTTCGTCGCTCATGGGGCCAGGCGCATGTTCTGTGCGCTGCAGGATATTCAAAGATGCCAAAGGAAGCGATGTCGGTCTGTTTCCAGTGAAAATGCCTCCAAGCGCATTCCCTGCCGTCAAGTGAGCGTTCGCCGGATCACTTGGGAAGCCATCTATTGGTTCCTCTGTTTTAGCCTCGTCTGGCAGGAAATCCAGATCGAGGTCAGAAAGAGTGTCTTCAACAACCGGTTTTCGGATGGCTGCTGCGAAACTCTTGCCCAGCAGATGGTCAACAGGCTGCTGTGGTTGCTCTCGGGGCGGTGTAGCAACTTTCGGCTTCTCGGTCGCTCGAGTATGCGCCCGTTTGCATTCTTTAGCGACTTTGATTAGCCGCCTTACGAGATCCTGGAAACTTAGTTTAGCAATATTATTGTAGGGAGCGGCGAGGGAAACTCACAAAAGCGTCCGCGTGCTTCTTCAAAATGTTGTCCCCGAGCAAAGTATTCAGCCAGTCCGCCATTAATATTCTCAAATCGCGATTTGGAATGAAGTCAACCGTGAAGAAAGTAACAAACCAATACCGGATAGCCACGAACGTCCGCACGCGTACGATCCGGCGCACAGTTTCATCCTGAGATGAGGATGGCAACTGTAACGCCCAATGAAACCTGCAAATGAAGAGATGGCACAGATCGACTGCGCTGACGTATGTCCGGTACGTGAGGAAAAAATTTAGGAGTTCGTCGTAGTTCAGATCGCTCGTCAATTGAGCTATCCAACGTTCGATCGTTGCGGCAAGCAGGACCCTTTGTCCTGCAGGAGGTGCCGGTGCTAGTTTGGAAGATGAGGCCTCCGGGGACCTGAGTCTGGAAACTTTGCTGCTCCTCCTCTTTGAGATACTTGAGGATGAATGGTTCGCGGGTGGGTTGTCTGTTACGCTGTCCCTAGAACTAGAGTGATAATCTTCAGGATCTTGTTCCGGGATGGCTTCGCCCCAGATGACGAATCGAGGGTCGTCCCGAGGAGTGGCGCTCTGCTCTTCAGCTAAAGACAATTTGATGACTGTCGTACCTTCGTCGGATTCTGGCACTAGGTTCTCGAAAGTAGGTAGGCCGCGGTACGTTTGGAGGACATTGAATACTTCAGACGAATAATGCGACGACAGGCGCAGAGACTCTGCAGAAGGAGGGAATTCGAGGTGAGGAATGGGTTCAGTCACGGTTGCCGTATCGTCCGTCACGTCCGTTGCCAGGAATGGATCCACAGTTTCAGATGAACTCGAGGACGAGAGTATGCTTAGACGAATGGCAGAAACAGGTCTCGTGATACTATCAGCTGGGTCACTTTCGTCCAAGATGGGGGTGTCCGCATCCGAAGAATCATCATAAGAGTCAACTTGGCGTGCCGTAAGTCCCGATTCAAAGGATTGCATTTCGCGAAGATGGCGAGGCAATGGTGGGCGGTCGAGAGCATGTTTCTGAGAGGGCACATCAAAAGTAACACCATTTCCGAACGGCTGTGCTATAACTGTACGTGGCCTTGTCGGCTCGGAAGATACTTTCCCGGGATTGAACAAGCTATGAGAGGAAAAATTACTGGACGCACTTGACGAGGGAGTGAACCACTCCATTAGCTCGCCGAAGAAATCAATGCGTTGTTCTGGTGGAGGTGCGGTAAAGGCAATGCTGGGACGAGGCAAATCAGCAGCTGTGACGCTCTGTGAATGCCCGCGGCCTGTGACGGCAAATGTCGGCGCATTTGTTACAATCACTTCCGTCCCGAATTCTGGTATAGATCGCGTTTTCCTAAGTTTCTTTCCGGAAGACGACGTAGTGGAAGTATTAGTTGGTGGCCGCGAAGGCGGCGTGGCAGTCTTGTCTTTGCCAAAGGGGGGGAACATGCTCAATCTAGAGCGCCGCTTCGCCTTTGGGGAATGTGAAGGATCATTAGATTTTCGCGATTGTATTATTCGGTCCTCCACCCCAACTCCAGAAGCAGCCGGTGCATCCTCATCTCGGGGGCTATAGCCAAATGATCAGGAAACAAAAAGAAGAGGACATCAATGGACAAAACATACCCAATACGATACATATCCCTCCCATGTTGGTTCACAAAGCCCGTGATGGCATAAGGAGACCGGATTGTAGGGCCCACCCCCAATAATTGGTCGTACCTTCGTTTGAGCTCGCGCGCTATTGGGCCTGATGATGTTTCGATGAAACTACCATCAGCTGATATAGCGAAAATTAAAACAAGGTCATTGATATCTGAGAATAACAAGAAAGTATACCTGCGACAGTGATATCTAGAGGTCCTGTCTCTGAGCCGCGAAGAACCTCTAGTCCTTCTACATCAGCGAGAGAAAATATGTGCTTGTCGGAGAGTGTAGGGGAAAGGAATTGACCAGATGGGTCGGGTAACTTGAGTGTTGGGGCTAGATATGGTCCTCCGAGCTGATCTACAGCTGGTAGAAGGTCCGGGGCTTCGATGATTGGTATCGGGAACACGGATGGGGCCACAGGAGTATCAGGGCATGAAGGGTCGTCAAGTTCAGGCGATACAGGAGGAGGAACAGAAGCCATGGTAAGTTAAGAATATAAAGCTGATTACGGGTCCAGAAATCAATATGACATGCTCGAGAAGGGGGAAGATGGTCGAAAGGCAGAGGTATCGTCAACTTTGGGATAGCAGATCGCCGAATACTGAGGAAGGGATGAGCAGAGCGTACGACAGAGAGAGGCGGGGCAGCGTACTGGTACAGTGTGCGTGGGTGCGGTCGTCGTCGTCGTCAATGCTGGGGCAAACCGAGAGGGCACTGAGGGGAAAGAAAACATAGCAATAATCAGATATCACGTGAATCGGGAACCAAATAAATTAGATAATATGCTGAGTCATTGCCATTGACAAAGCAGAATGAACTATCCCATTGTCATTTCCTGATCTGGAAAGAACACAATAGATTCCAGTCACACTCTTGAGCTCTAGTCACAGGGGTGACAGGAGCGCATAGTGGGGCGAGCTCGAGAGCGGAACGGAATTTGGTGATGATCGCTTCCCACGCCAATGCAGATAAAAACCAGCTACTACGGGTGAGGGAATGATGGGGGAGGGAAGAAAGAATGGGTAGGGGATTAAAAAAGGGCGGCCAGGTTTATATACTCTAAGGAGCGGAGTCCGAATATATCCCGCCGTTGACGTCATTAACGTCGGGATCTCCTATTTTTGGAATAATGTACAGTCGAAGTTATCGGGGGTTATGGGTTAGGTGATGATGGCTAAAAATAGACATATAAAAGCAAAATTTATAAAACTTTACTTGAATCTGCATTTACTGACAACACTGCCTACCATACAAGTAATAGAATGGAGTAGTCTATGTATTCACAAAGTCAAGAAAGTTGAATAGAACTTCAACGACACAGCATCGACCCTCGCAGGACCTTTTCGGGCAATCTGATGGTCTTGTTCTCACCATTTCCGGGCCAAAAATGAGATATCAAATATAATTTCCGCTCTTCTATGCCAAAGATACCAATTGCTGTAGCAATATATGCCTAATTCTGCGTGAAAATCAATGATCTGACACTAAATTGGACTCTAAAAGTTATGGGTTTTTCTTCCGGAGGGGTATGGATTATGGGTTATCGCGGACTTATAGGTTACGGGTTGCAATTCCCCGCCCACCAAATCGGTGGATCAGTTTTGCTATGGGATTCAAGGGGTTATGGGTTTTTACAAGTATGGGTTATGGGAAGTTCAACTGTATGCTGCCCGTACCAACAATGACCTCATTCCAGCTAATACTAGACCATAGACAATTTTGGAGGCGTAGGAGGCTAGTCAGCTCTGGTCAGCAATTTCATATTTTAATCCGAATTAGGTGGACTATTTTCTCGGGCAGTATTTGTGAAACATTTGCCACAATAATTATTTCATCAATCTTTCACCTTGCATAATTTGGTTGCAAAGAACAAACGAGGATAAAACTATCCGGCGACGCCGACAAGCTGTTTTTCTTTCTTGTCGACTAGACTCGGTTTCCATACAAGTAATTTGGAAACCCCCGGGTTCCTGTTGGAAAGGGGGTTTTCCAAATAGTTTTATCCAACAAACGAAGAATATAATTAAATGTCGAATGAAATCTGAATGAGCCTTACTGTTCTCTTCTACCTCAATTATAGATATAGAATATATTTCTAAGGCAAGTTTAATTTTGGGCAAGTTAGATAGATCAGGTAACTATGTGACCGTTACCATTTACCCGGTCACGTACGCGTCAACAAGTTGCTTTCACCATAACCACCACTTCCTTGTACTTTATCTATTCGAGTTACGTTTTTAGCACTCCTGTTATCCACAAGTCGCGCAAAACGATGGCTGTTACAATCAGAGTACGTCGCTCAAATAATTATAAAGGGAATACCTCCAACGATCTTTCTCAGGATGTCGAATTCATGAACAACCCAGCGCGTTTTTCCGATGTGTACCGCTTTCGCGTTACTTTCGAATGTATAGCCCCTCTCGAGGACGGTAAGCATGTACTGCGCGCATATTCCAGTTGCCGTGCTAAAGCAGTGTGGCTTAAAGATCTCGAGTGGAAACTGATCTTTGTGTCTTGTCCTGGCGACGAAGAACTTGATCAGGAGTTAGATGACTGTCTTGTGGGTCCCGTACCACAAGGTATCAACTCCTTCGAATTCTCAGGATCCGCCCCGGATCCTTCACGTATACCCCAAGACGATGTCCTAGGAGTGGCCGCTCTGATCCTCACAGGGTCATACCGAGATCAAGAATTCGTACGCGTAGGGTACTACCAAAACACGGAATACGACAATCCCGAAATGAGGGAAACACCCCCGCCAAATATCGTGTTCGACCGACTAGTTCGCGATATCAACTCAAAACCCCGTGTAACGCGCTTTCATATAAAATGGTGAGTAACTATTGCCACCCGTTCCTTGTCCTTGGGGGCTGATTTTGTGGGTTAGGGATGTATCGCCACCTCAACCCACCCAGGCAGCCCTAGGCGCAGCTACATCAGCACCTGTACCTTCTGCGGATGACATCAACGGAGATGACGATGACATGGACGTTGATTCGTCCAAGCCTTCTAACGGGACATAAAGTGAATAGCCAATTCCAATTGCATGTACCATTGATCTTCCACTCCCTTCTTGTTGTACCCCTTCATATCAATATCCATAATCCAAGCGAGGAAGCTCTTTCTCTCTTATTTTTGCCCTGTATGGCTCATCAACCATAGCGCATGGCCGATCTGGGGGTAGGAGCCTTGTATTCTAAGCCATGTGACATAGTTCAGAAGTCATCTAGATCTACCATCTGTTCCCTTTCCCTATCCTTGGCTACTGTCACTGTGAGCTCCCCTGCAGTCATCACGTTATGCGTTGTTAACATTTCTGGGAATTCGTCATCGCCGCTATTAGTATCGTCCAAATCGTGTGCAGGCTGAGAGTGGCCCTTGCTTGTCGGTGCAACGACACCAGAGCGGATCCTTGGCCCAGGTCGGGGTCCCAGTTCAGGATCTCGCCTAGCTGCGCGCACAGCTTCCAATGTCTTGAGCTATGAGAATACCAGATGAGCGAAAGCAGATAACGGACAAAGAGGGCTCAAAATTAAATCAATAATGATAATAAAACGTACCTTGTTGCTCGTCCCCGTATTCTCCAGCCTGCGCTGCCCAAGTTTCAATGACGGGTCAAAGCCTAAAGATTTGATGACGGCCGCAGAATACGCCGATTTGGCCAAATTCTCCTTCGGGGGAGCGTTTTCCGGAGACGAATCGTCGTCCTCAGAGAATGCTTCCTTAGCGCCCTTCTTTGTCTGTCCCTTGGCCTTAGCCTTCGCCTTCGCCACCCCATCACCACACCCCGCCTCCCGCGCCTTCATCACAGCCTTCATACCCTCCTTATCCCTCTCCAGCAGCCTCGCCAACGTCTTGTCCGAGTCCTTTCCCGCGAGTTTGCGCTTCGCCTTCGCCTGGCCCTCGCGCCCAATGGATTCCGCGGCATACAGTGTCCGTGGGTCTGATGAGGATCCACCGACGATGTGCCCGGATATCAGATACGTCGCGCCTGCCCCCGCGGTGCTTTCTTCCGGCTTAAGCCCCCATTGTTTTCGTGGATCGTAGTCGTGTTTTCGTTTGTGTGTAGAGGTGGTCGACATGCCTCCAGTGCTATACACATCGAGGTCAATCAAATTTACTACATCGAATGCATAAAATACGCACCTGATGGCAAATTCAGGCCGCGCAGCGCGCCGACGCTGAACAGCGGATTGAACATGGTAATCACACACATCACTAACGCGCTTGTCGCACCAGCTTCCGCACACCTTCCCATCCTGTTTGCGTACGTGGCACATGCCCAGATCGCGACATCTGCCGATGACCATGATAGAAGACGCAGATTCGGGGGTTACAGCTAAGATATTGTTAACTGGGTGAGGTCTGTCTGCTGAACGCTGAATTTAGATTATTGAGTATAGTGTAGGTGTGCATATGATAGAAAAGAGTGCACACCTGGAAAGGCTTCAGAATCTTAGGGTTTAATAGAGCAATGACGTCCCCTTCCTTGACCTCAGTGAGATGTTCGAATGCGCCCCGACTCCCCCCACGGTATACTTTTTCTGCTTTACGCCCATCCCCATAGTCAATCAGCTCGAAAGAGTCTGATTCAAAGAGCAAGAGAGTCAAGAAAGCATCACCTCTGATGACAGCTTTCGACGACGACGAAGACTCGGAACGAGCGCCGAAGTCAATAAGCTTGAGGTTGACGAATTTCTTCCCGCCTCTCTCGGGATGTTCTGTCTTCGCCTTGCCTTTCCAGCCTTTCTTCTTCTCCCCTTCATCGCCTTCTTCTCGTTCCATCTTGACAGGGGCTCGAGTGAACTTTATTGGCCCTCGTTCTGCTACGACACCTATGGTGATCCAGTCTCCGGCTACTGGTACATCGTATCCCTGTTTGTCGGGGGAGAGGCGGATGGCGGAATATAATCGTGATGGAGATAGATAATATCGTCCTGTTAGGTACTCCGAAAAATCCTCATGAGATATTTTGCGAGAGCTAGAATGTAGTGGGGTCAAACTTTTAGTTGCTAATATTGAAAATCAGTTGGAAGTAGAAACGTACGTGAGATTGATACCCGAGTGCGGTTCAGACCTCGCAAATTCGGGGTCGTCATAGGGCGGTGTATGTTCATAGGGACCAGGCTCGAGACTTTCAATGAGAGCAAGCCGCTCGTCGCGCTTCTGAACTAGCTTTTCCTCTGCAGGCGGCCTAATCTCCTGAGGCCTCTCTGTGAACCCAGTAGACCTCGCAGGTGGTTCCGTCGCGTCGCCATCTAACCTAGCAGTGCGGTTTATAGATGAAAGTTTCGTGAGCATTGTAGAGGGAGCAATCTTCTTGACCATCTCGGCTTGGGGTTGGAGTGCTGATACAGAACTTCGCGACAACGTTGCCTGAGATGTTGTTTGGAATGCAGGTCTGGCAAGTGGCTTCCCGGGATGGTGATGTTCAATTTTTCGCTTCTTTTCTGTGAACTACACTGAGTAAGTCTAAAAAATGCAAGTTTTAGTCTACTCACTAGGTGAAGGCGTCGCAGGCGCCAGTACCACAGCTTCAGGGGCCTTTCGCTTCGGTGATTTGGGTGCGGGTGTTATGGCATCTTGTTCAGGTTCTGGTGCTAGACGAGCTTGCAGTTCTGCAATTTGTCGTTTTATATGTTCTTGAGTAAGTTTGTGGGCATGAATTCTGCTGGTTGAAGAGTTCATTGAAAATGTTTGTGACACTGTAAATAAACGGTAAATTTACGCAGCATTCATCAACGCGAGCGCGTTATTTGTGTTTGCTTGCGACAATGCCTTCTTGAAAAATTCGGCACCTCGGCATGGGAACTCCTGTCTCTCTCCCTTGAACAATATCGCTGCAAGCAAGCTCAAAATTCGTATGCGCCTTGAGAATGATTGTCTATGAGTTTATACTCTTTATTCTGACTTTATTTTTTACTCCGTAGTGCGCAGCTATACGTCCTGTAGAACAGAGGATCTTTATCATGCCACCATCTCGTGGCACCCCACGTCCGTCCCTCCATCGAAGTTTAGAAATTTTGATACAAGAAAAATCAAACGGTAGAAAGGATGTACATAATGCTTTCTTTGAGGTGATATCATGAGCATACAAATTCTCTTTGTTTCCGGACACTGATAAATTCGACATTGCGAATACTTGACCTTCTTGGAGGAGCAAGAACGTGTTTAGTTTTGTAATTCCTTGAAGAGCAGACGTGAAAATATGTAAACGCTTTAATAATACAAAGAGTTATTAGCACTTTTAAACATCAATTATCTGCTTGAATGGCTTGACTCACCTTTGACAACTGCTTTGTCGTAATGCTATGAAAGACCGGGGCAAGCATCACCCTCTAGGGTACAAGATTGAACAGCATGCTATGCCAAACCTTGCGAGCATTATACATCCTATATGTAGAACCATTGCCAATAAAGTGCTTACCCTCTTGATGAAGGGTCATGGCAAAGACGTATTGCTCAGATATCTAAACATGACCTGCCATAAGTGGAAGTTATCGTTGACTGAATTCGCATTCATGAGCGCTCATGAGGAACATATCACTAGATGACAGCTCCTCAGGTATCACTTAATAACAGAGCCTAGGTCGATCAGGATAAACAATGCTACACCCTGAAGATGGCATTGCCATTCTTGTCCAGAAGCTCCCAACAATACGTAGCCGACATCTACCCAGAGCCGCACGTATCAATCGATTTCCGACAGACCGCCGTCGTGTCGGAATCGTGTATGTTCAAACATGTAACACGGGAATTCGAAACAGCAACGTTCCCGTCAACCCAAAAAATAACTTTCCTGCAGCGAGGTCAGATTGTGGGCACCAATCACGGATCATCGACGTGTTTATTGTGGCCTTTGTTGTCTTTCAGTACGGGTCTGTTCGATGACCTTCTATTTGTCTGCCAGAAACCCTTCGCCTGGTATTTGTTTGTACGCTGTCCCACGCACGATTTCTATTTCGAGTTTCAAACTCAGAGAAGGTGGGGGAGACCCACTCGAGCCCCAAAACGTCCTGAAGTCAGTCAAATTGAAGACGTAAATTTATTGAAACATTTAAACGGGCATTGAAAAACTGTATAGAGGAGAGGATGGTCGAAGAGGCTGCGTAAGGTGTGCGATAACTGCACAGGTATCCGAAAATGCGACTGCGGGAAAAGCCGCGCTTTTAAGCAAATGCCAACAACCGCTGATTTGGGATCGCCCATTTCTCCTTGCCACTTCCATTCACCTCTGTTCCATACACACCCTCAAAATCTCCAATCTCCCTCCTCCACAATGGCCTATTCAAGCCACTTGAATTCTACTTTTATATCCCCACAGGCCACTGCTTCTGGGAGCTGTTCCTTGACAGAGTCTTTTAGGTGTCAATCGAAAATTGCAGATTTCGCGTATAGACTCAGTTCTCTATATAATCTTCCTTCAGTCGCCGTTGAAATTACAGACTTCATAAACTCTGATATCCATCACTTTATTGACTATCAAACAGAGGTTAGGATTTTTTATTCCGCCACAAAATAAGATATCGACTGACGGACGCTTAATCACAGATCATCATGCTTGTGGAGGTAAATCGAAAGCCCCTTATTCCATCCGATGTTCCTCTACTAACTTCTTAACCAGCTCGCTCGTAGCAACCTTGAGTCGGCTGGAGTTGTCCCTTACCTTTGGGCCTCGTGCCCACAGCACTTGTTGCCACACAAAACTGCTTATGTAGATCTCCTGAGATTGCTCCAATCTAACGAGAAATCTGTAGATAACAAACTACAAAGTAAGCAAACTCACAGGGAAACATACTAATCGAGAACTCTACTGATATTCTAATTGTACATGTGTTGTCTGTTACAGAGCGTCTGAGGGTTCTGCTCATGCCTTTGACGTCGACATTCACGATGTCTCCTGACGTGGCTCTACAAAGCAACCTTGGCTCTCCCAAACGCACTGGCGTACGTGTGCCACCACAAAATGACTCAGAACACCAAGTATCCGAATACCGCTCTTCTCCAGAGCAAAGCAGGCCTTCTAGCATGCCTCGTAAGTTGCACAATTAACACAGCCCTAACCTCACATGCTGACTCAACGGGCTTAAGCACCTGACGCTTTTCCGGTCACAAATAGTCAACCTCATATCCTGCCACCTGCACACGATTCTAGTCAGCAGCGCCTGTGGCACAGTAGCGAACTTCGGGGCTTCTCCTCTGAGCGCAGAGCTCGGACCCGAAGCCCCCCACGCAGGCACGACATTAGCGCCGAGTTCGATCAGGAAAATGTTGCGCCAATATCAGTCCCATTTCAGCAACCTCCGACAAGGCAGAGATTTGGTATTTTCCTGACGGGGAAATCTTCCATGCTCGGCGGCTATAAAGACAGAACTGGGCGCCCAACACATTGACCATGAATCTGAGAGGGACTCTTTTCATGACTGTAACAATAACTTCCATCCGCTTGATACCTACGTATGTAGCTCACGAAATCGTTCCTCCATGTTATGACTTCTTCATGGTTGTCTAAATAACCGTATGATTTACTATTTCCCTTTCTTTAGCAGAAATCTTCTTTTGCTCGATTTCAATAAGGCTTTGCAAGCGCCGTGCGATATGTGACCCTAGGATTGACGGAACGCTGCGGACGCTAACAATAGAAGTGACCGTGGATCGTTCTGTGGAATTTCTTTGCATCTTGAACATCTCCGACTTCAGTCTCAGCGTCTCAGCATTGGGAAGATATCATCATGCGTGGCAATAACCCGGTAAATATATCCGTTGTGTCACCGCATGCTCGTCGTATTTAGTGAGTGTTTATTTCTGACGGCTCAAGACATGGGAATCAGTTGTTTATCATTGAGGCTGGGCATTCCCCTTCAGCAGTGCTGAGCATTTGTAAATGATTACTCTTCCCGTACGTGGTGGAGTCTGGAATCAATTAAGAAGGTTCAATATGATAAAGCCTATCTGGCCTATTGAAATAGCACTTACAAGATGAAGCGCTAAGATGCATTTGCCCAGATCAAAAAGCTTCTGTCGAGACATTGAAGAACTACAACCCTTCCATTCAAGTCAGTCAACATGATTCTGTTATGTGCTATGTATTTATGTTGCAAATTTCCCCTACTACGACCCCCTTTTATGGGCGCGGCCCCCAGAAACCAGAAAAAGGGCTGATAAAAGTAGGTAGTCAATCATTCGGAAATTTGAATATCTACCTCTGTCCGTGTCTTTAAAGCATGTTTTAGCAAGCCCTTATTGACGGCGCCTATGTCCAAAGCTTCGGCTATTGTGGAAGAGTTAGTTCTTCGTTGGTGGAGTGGACTGAGGTCGTCGAAGAAGAGAGAGAGGA
>QFFD01005306.1:0-10761 GCA_003314615.1 Pholiota microspora
GCTAGTGGTTAATTGAGGCCAACCTTATGTTCCTGACCATCACCATTGCATACATGTACCAAAAAAAGCATGTATTCTTCATTTAGTACTTGTCCACATGAGCCTCCCCACAAAAGAAAGCTGTAGAATGTATTCTTTAGTGTATATACAGTTAGTCAATATTTTTCATGGCTCAAAGATAACAGGACATGACACAAACTGCGAAGTTGCACTTCTGGGTCAGTTGCACATCTAGACTAATAATAGTACCCTGCTAGTTGGTTCTGTTGTAAGTGGTATACATATTATCTTATCACTGCTAAAACAAGTCGTTGATTGTGTTATTCCAGTGACCCCAAATGAAAGTGAAAATTTCACCCCTCGTATCTAGGAGATTTACACTGCTTTAGAATTCCCTGAAAAGCAAAGAACCTAAAAATGTCTTCACTCAAACGTTACGAAGAAAGCAATCCTGCATGTCGGGACGAAAATGCTTGATACAGAAATCAATCTACCACAAGCTGGGGACTAGTTATTTCAGTTCAAACACCAGGCGTAGATGTGTTTGCTGGGTACTTTTCATTCTACCGAAGCTTATCCAATTCAACTTCTCTCAAGCGCAACCGTGACCTCTCCGCCACGATGACAGTGATTGCCCCGCAAATGTCACTACCAGTCAACTCTACATCTCGAGACGTCTCAGCGACCTACTCTTCCATTGCCCATCTTTGCTGCAGTAAGCGCTAATCATGCGAACGGACCAACGATCGCGCCGGTTAATTTGGGATATCGCTGCTTGTTCAGTGCTCAGATTATAGGCTGCCCACGTTCCGTCCTGCCCTGTCTTACATTAGAAAGAAACAAAATTTCCTTACCATGTGTTATCTTCGTGTTACCAGTAAACTCACGAATACATTCGACAGCCATTGATCTAACATTTTCCCCTCTATCACTATAAGTCGCATTAGCTACGAAACCTAATCTGCTATTTGCTAAATTATCTTACTAAGTGGCAGACATCGATGAAAATCCACCTCGTGCTCGATATACTCTGGGGAACGGTGTTAGTTAGAGTCAGCATGAGTCAATGAGTAGTGCTGACCTCACCGGCGGTCTCCGTACTGCGAGATGTGTGACTAGCAAAGAATCTTTCTTGCTGAAGCAGGCGTGTGCACAGCACTAACTGCATGTAAAGTTGAAAGCGTTTCACTATTTTGGGTATCCTTTGCCTAATCGCCGAGATCAGAGGACTTGACTTTGACTCTGGAATTTTGTTAAATCCTTGAAGCTAACACTATTTTCTCTCTTCTATGATAGTTTCCAAGCTGCAGGCTTATATAACAGCGGTCGGAATCGGTGCGGGCAAGGCAGGGTGATCTAACCCTTCTTGAACTCCATCTACGCGACACAAATAGGACATTGTGACGAATTTATAGCTTCTCGGATAGATGCTGGAAGAAAATTCTTGTTTGACACACGCACGCCAAATTCCAATCATTTACGGGCGGTGTCCCTCGTCATGCTAGAATACAAATCTTTCCACCTCTTTAAAAGAGTCTCTACGTGGCACTGATGAACTTTGCCTTCCCCTCAACTCCAAACACCGGTTCTGCTTTGGTATTGTGTCAGGCCTAGTGTAGATGCAGTCTTCAATTCGAAATCCGATACAGAAACCACTCCCCGATGGCTGGATAGAGCATTTCGACTCACAGTATGTCGTATTTGTCGATAGCTAGCTTCCTTGCGATTGACCATGACCTAGGCGAAATATATGGTCAGTGATTTGCATGTTCAGGAATTTTCTGAATTACTTCAACTTAGGACAGGTACTACGTAGACCTTAATTCCGACCCTCCGCGTGTGGTTTTGGTTCATCCTTCCGAACTCAATGGCAAACAACCTTCAAGCGCACCGGCAAAGGGTAAAGATAATGCTCGTAACTCCCCATGTCAACGCCCAGTTGGACCTCGCCAAAGCTCATCGACATCACTCAGTAATACCCCTCATCCTTCTCAACGTCCCAGACGCGCTACAGTAGCTCAGCAACTCTACGCAAGTTCGCTCTCTATGAGCCCTAAAGACTCGTTATTAGCGACCGCGATCTCGGAGAACAGCTCTCGTGTGTCCCCTTCGGGCTCATCGACATCCGTGTCCGAAAACATCGTTTCGAGTCCTTCATCATCAGCGGCTTACTTATCATCCAGCACTTCTACCAGTTCGAGCACACGCGTTTCACCGACGTCACCTGTTCCGTCTTCACCAAGTATGGATGTTCACAACCCAAGGATTTTCCTGGACTACACACGGTTGGTTGGGACACGCAGAGTGACGTATAGTGGGCCACAGCCATTCATTGGCCCTAGGAGCTCTGGGAAGACACTGTCGCCTGGCTCCGCGGGAAATCATCATCACAAAGTTGGGGCAGATGTGTTCTATCCCGGCCCCGTTAGAACGAGTCCCTCGATGCTCACGAAATCCGCGTCTCAGGAACCTGCAAGTAGTCAGCAATATCCATCCGCTCTACCTGCGCTCAGGTCGCATCAAATGAAGTCTGCGGTGAAATCAGACGAAGTGCCTTCATCTTCGGACTCTAGTGCCGTTCGCCCACTGTTATTGGTTACGGCGCCTACTAACGTAGCTCAGTCAATGGCGCCTTCCATTAGCACTGTAACTCCTCCAACAGATGAAACCTTGAGCGGTTCAAGTAAAGGTGACACACTGAATGGGTCAAGTTTGGCGCCTTCTGTGACTAGAACTGCTAGTATACGACCTCTGCCATCTACAGCAAAGCCATCAAGCCGCAACAATTCCTCGCTACCAATAGATACCATACTGCAGCCCAAACCTATACGTCCACTTGCAGGAGTCAGCCTGAACCTCCAGGTTCAAGTTGCAGATATGAAGTCAGAACCGAGTCCAGAACATACTACGGGCGCTCCTCAAGATTTCGGATCGAAAAGGAAAAAGAATCCACTGTTGCAGAACCTTGGTCTCACCCTCTCTAAGAACGCGAAGGGCAAAACGCCCATCAGGACAATTTACGACAGACAGCTACTTTCTTCTTCTCCAATTTTAGATGATTTTTCGTGATTAGGTTATTTAATCAGTAGCTGTATGAACATTGGAGACATCGGCCTTAGGCCTAACATGATACCCCTTTATCTGTTTCTATGTAGAAGTTGTATTTTAATTCTACTCACAACGTGTAACGTTTAAATCCACTCTTTGTACGTGAAGAGCAACTTTTTCTCAAGTTGTGATCTATTACAATTGATCATTGAAACGGCATGTGTGTGGCGTTGACGATGTAATAGCCTCATATGCGGAAGAAAAGTACAAGGGTAGTATTTAGGGTACAGCCGCTGTCTATGGCTTCATCTTGATGTTGTTGACAATAAGTTCCTGGAAAGATAAGGAAGTTTAGTTCAACCATATGATGTGTGAGTGAGGACAGTAAGTTAGTTACTTTGTATGCCTGGACATCTCCCATGAACTTCTTGACTGTACCATCGCCACACACCCAGAGCTGTCGCGTAGATGGATGAGTTCGTGAGTAGAAAGGAAGTCTTTGTATGCGCTCACCTGATTAGCAACTGTGGTAATGAATTTCTCGTCGTGAGAGATGATAATAACACCCCCATTCCACTTCTGTAGCGCCAGCATGAGCGCGTCAAGACCTTCTATATCCAGATGATTCGTAGGCTAGATCAAATACAAAAGTTGACATCTTCCTCTTTGAGCATAGGTCAGGAAGAGACTTACCTCGTCGAGAAGCAGGATGTGTGGTTTTTGCAAAGACAACAACGAGAAGGCAACACGCGACTTTTGGCCTCCACTCAACGTACCAATCAATTGAAGACTACAGCAAAAGCAGTCAGCTCTCCTTTATGAAATAGACTATGTGAACCTGTGCAAACTCACCCTGTCATACCGCTGATTTGGAAATTGCCCAGATGTGACCGATATTCTTGTTCAGTTCTTCCGGGGTATTTAGAGGCCAAGAATTGAACAGGATTCATAGTAGGATCTAATGTATCAACATGATGCTGTGCGAAATATCCACTGAGCGAAAGTCAGTCATGGTGCATAGGATACCATAAAGTTGTTGGACTGACACTCTTAGACGACCATTGCGAGTGACATGACCTCCTATTGGGTTCAACTCTCCGGTCAAGATTTTGATCCTAATAGTAAAGATGATGTTAGCTTGCTCCTTCAATTCCCATAACTCTATCCTCACAGTGTCGATTTTCCGGCACCGTTCGGACCAACCATTGCGATTCGAGAATCCAACCCTACGTCGAAGTTGACGTTCTTGAGGATAATCTTGTCGGGAGTGTATCCGAAAGTAACTTCATTGGCTTGTAAAAGAGGTGGAGAGATTTTGTCAGTTTCAGGGAACCTTTAAAGTGATTGTATTAGTGATGCTCATTTCTGTGAGGAGCACGAGGCGTACTTGAAATCCTCAGTCTCTTCTGCCTCTGGTGGTTGGAGGTCTGGTAGCTGCACAAAAGGTAAGTTTAACCCCGCCAATGGAAAAGTTAACAGCAACTTACTTTTTCGAGAATTTTGATCTTCATTTGTGCTTGGGCAGCTATGAAGGTGTCGAGTATCAGAATTATTCCCTACTTCCAAGAATATATCACGTACCCCGATTTGCGTTATACCTCCAACGATCAATGAACGCTTGTAGATGTTTCCTGTATTCCATCTGCGTATCGTATTCTTTCCTCAAATTCTTGTCGCGGTCGGATTTTGTTGAATAGAATTGCGCAAAGTTTCTATAATCCTATGTCAAACGCTAAATCCCTAAGTAAAATTTTTACGCACCCTTTGTAATAATCCAATCTGCCCGAGTGTTGATGTACAATATCAGTTGCCACTGCGTCACTTGATTTGAAGTGCTCATCAGAACTGCATGCTAGCTAACAAAAACGAAATACGTACAGGAATGCACGATCATGAGAGCTGTTGATTATACGAGTCAGTTCACATTCAACTGAGTGCTGTTCTGAAGCGACTTACACGACAAGCAGAGTACCTGGCCAAGTCTGCAGATAGTCCTCTAGCCATGCCAATGCATTAAGATCGACTGTGATGTCGATTAGAGATGTAAAATACAGTATCAAGTTAAAAATGACATACTGTGATTTGAAGGTTCATCCAGCAACAACAGAGCAGGCTGTAACGACCATTTAGTAACATCGTATGACTGTATAAATGGTGTATTCTAACCTTGACAAACAGAGCACGAGCAAGTGCCAGTCGCATTCTGGAAATAGACATTGAAGACGTGCGACAAGAGACGCAATGATGATGACTGACCTCCAACCTCCACTGAAAGATCTGGTGGGTCTCTGTTGGTCGGCCTCGTCAAATCCGAGACCTTGTAAAATTATGAGAGGTAAAAATAGTAAGGTTGTTGAAAATAACGTACCAGCCAGTAAAGCAGCTGCACGAGCAGGACCACTTTCAGCGTCCATATCAGATAGTCTTGTGTGAACCTCCGCGAGTCTAGATGATAGTTCCTCCCTAGCATCCTCAAATCGTTTATCATCTCCCTCCGCCTCCAGTTCATTCAACTTGGCGTCTAACATAGTCTGTTCTTTGATTAGATGATCACGCCAAACATCAGCTTTCAGGACGGAATCGATTGCCCTGGTATCGTCTCCAATAATCTGGAATCTGTATTCAAAAAATGTGTATAGTGTATAAAATATAAAAAGGCGTACCTCTTGCTCGACGAACAGGATAGTGATGTGAGCAGGGATAGGAACCTCACGCATCGCGATTTGTCGCAAAAGCGTAGATTTACCAACACCTATGAAATTTGGCACGAGAGTAGTAAATAGGATGTCAGCGAAACTCACCATTGCGACCAATGAGACCATAACGGCGACCGTGAGCAAGGGTGAGGGTAGCTCCAGACCTATTCCAAGCCATAAGCTTATGAATACACATTTCGAGGAAGACATGACGAACAAGATGCGATTTGAGCCAAAGTTGACATCGATCGAGGGAAGATGGATGTCCTTGCTCTTGTTTTTTGAAGCAGCAGCGGCTTCCAGAGGATTGATCTAGCCATATTGAGAACGTATAGTTCATCCGTTCACAAATGTAAAGGCCAACCTTCATGAACATCTCCTCGTACGTTTGCTGTATGGATATTAACATCAAGTGGGCAATGATAGATCTCGAGAATGCTTGCCTGTTTCCTGTGAGCATCGAGTAACTTCGACCCTTCGTAGAGGTCCCTCCTCGAACGCTTTTCGATCTTGGCCTGGTATAACATATCAGAACACAGAGACTTGATCTTAGGTATGTTATGCGCACCTTGATCTTGGCTTCTTGCTTTTCTAGTTTCTTGACATCGACTCGCGAAGCTCTTTAAATAGCGGGTTTAGACAGTCATCTATAGAGGAAGCAAAAAGAATACTCACTTTCCCTTGTTAATAGATTCCAAATCCACTCCTTCAGACAGCGCAATTGTGCTTGAGATATGGGATTTGCTCATATCCATAACTTTATCCAGCTTCTGCAGTTTTGGACGCGCCTTGTTCTTCAATCTGATGCTCAGTTGATCTTCCAAGAGCGTCCCAAGACGCTTCATGAGTGAATCGAGGACGTCATCTCGTCCCGCGGCAACCGACTTCAAGATTTCCTGTGCGACGTACAGAACATCTTCTTCCTCTCCAGCGTCGTCGACAAGATATCCGGCGAGGTATTGGACGACGATCTCTTCAGTTCCGGGAAAGCTGTTGCGGATTTCTTCTGCAATATCTTCGGAAGACATATTGTATTGCCTGCAAGAGCTGACAAAGATTTTGTAGTTTGTATGATGGAGGTCGATTCCAGAGATCGAGTGCACGCTAATTTAAGAATTTCGGCACCGTTTATGATCCACTAACTGATCGATTTTTATCCCGGACTGACTCCCCGGACTGTTTTGCCGACCCACAAGTTTGCTACTTACTGCTGTTTGAGCTTTTTCGAATGTTCAGAAAATTAAACAGGATGATTATATATATGTACCGACTATTTGCGTCCCACTCCTTGACTGAGACTATGATTATCTACGGCCAAACTGGAAGCAAGATACGTGCACCCTTACAGTGCACGAACTGCGGAAGACAGAAGGATGTGGAATGAGGCAGTTACTAATAGACGGCAGGCGTATATGTATGTACAAAAAAATGTCCAATATAGTCTGTGTAGTAGCGAAAATTCCTTGATACCAAGTACCTGGTTCAATATGTTTTAGTTTAGGCCAAGGTGAAAATAGCACCGAGGGCAGAAACGACGGCCATTAAGCTCATGCCGACGAGGGCACGACTGTCTCCAATGAGGCCGACTGCGGAGCTACCAGCTGAGCCACCTGAAGTCGTAGTTTTTCCGGTGGTGGAGCTGCCGCTGCCTGCAGTAGGTGCAGAAGAGGGTGTGAAGACCGCACTGGGGTTCGCAATGCAGGAGCTAGCGGCGGAGCTTGCAGATGCGCTGGAAGCTGCTGCGGAGTTGACAGTGCCGTTGCCGGAGAAGCTGCAGGCAGTCTGGGATCGGCCGTTGAGTTCGTAGTACTCGCTCATCACAAAGGAAAGCTTGATGGCTGTCCGTATAATCAGTCAAAAGAGGTCATACGAATATGTGCAAGGCTTACTGGGATCGCATCCAGAAAGACGTCCGTAAACACCAGTCGACCCATCACCTCCGATGTCTGTGCAAGATCCTCCTGACGAGCCAAGGAGACTGCATCCGGTATCTAGAAGCGCACCTACAACGGCAGTGGAATTGGTTGTCGTAGGAGTGAATCTACAGCTCAACGCATTCTCAAGGCAGTCACAAGCAGCTTCATTAGGGGTAGGGGGAAGGGTGTTGGAAGCAAGGAACGAGGATGTGGGAGCCGCACATGATGGGTAGCTGGCAGAGCCAGCAGATGATTGAGAGGGGGAGTCAATAAATGAGACCAGGCCATATTCAGTTTTGAGCTTGTCGAAATCGTCGCTGGTAGTTACAGTGGAGGCATCAGATGAGATAGTGACCATTCCGAATTGGCCTTGGACACTCTCAGCGGGGAAATATGAGAATGCAACACCTCCCGACCAAACTGTGTTCATGTCCGAGCTGAAGAGAGCAATGGCTTCCGTCCAGAGGCGAGGAGGAGATGTGATGCAACCAAATTCACTGAAGTATGCAACGACATTATAATCGGCGAAGGCGGATGTGGTTGAAGCATACGACGCTTGGAA
Source organism: Pholiota microspora (assembly GCA_003314615.1). Classification (NCBI taxonomy): domain Eukaryota; kingdom Fungi; phylum Basidiomycota; class Agaricomycetes; order Agaricales; family Strophariaceae; genus Pholiota; species Pholiota microspora. The sequence continues at coordinate 8,223 of QFFD01005306.1, forward strand.
TGTGGAATCGCCGCACCATTCGCTGACGTAATTGAAAATGTTAACATGAGTGGTTGTGACCAAGTCGAAAGACTCACTAGTCATTCAATCCATAAATATCAATGGCAGTCGTGTCAGCGTTACCGCCAGCAAGATCGCATGAAAGGTAGTTGGCCAATGCTGCACGGAAGTCAGAAGCTCCGTTGATAGCTGCGTAGCCAACAAGAGCGGATGAGCCTTTGGATGATCTAGGATTAAAATTAGTTTTGTAAATTAGGATGAACGTCTACGCACAGGTATGCTCTAATGTCACGGGCTGCTGCTTTGACATAGGGGGCGACTTGCGTAGAGTTTGCGATTACAACTTCATTTCCAACGTTAAAAGCCAAGACATTGTCGTATTTGCTAAAAGCGTCGATGGTCTCGGTATACTGGTTCAGGATGTTGGTGGACCATGAGGGGGAAACGCGGTCGATGGAGCCATTTAAGGGTAACGCAAGATCGATTCTGCGGAGGTGGCTTGAGAATCAAACGTATGTGAAACACAAGGAAACAGGGCTCACATAGTGTAGATTCCTGCCTGGCTAAAGAGGTTCATGCACGCATCGTGGTTGAGCGAAGAGTTGACGCTGTATACACGGATAGTGTTAACGCCCAGCTGCTGAAGGAATGGGAGATCTCGTTGGCACGCAGAGCCGAGGGCGAGGGGGTCAATGAAAGTCGATGGTTCCCCGAAAGGGTTATCAGCAGATGCAACAACAGCGCCTTGACGGCGAAGTCAGTCAGGATGAGCGGTATGCGAATCAGCAGCTGTACCTTGCTCTTGGTATGCAATTCCCTTGATGTAGAAACGGTTGGAGGTTTCGTTGTAGAGGTATCGTCCTGAACGAGTGATCTTCGAAATTGCTTGTACGCTGGGCGCAGCCAAGAACGCAGTCAATAGCGTGAGAAGGGCAGGAGCCCGGGCGGCCATGAACATGGTCAGCGGGATGGAGGAGGATATGAGAAAGCGAGAGTGGGTATCTTTTTATATGCGGTAAGAATTACAGGAAACGTGGAAGGTGAGGTGCAGAAAGAAGAGTGGGGGGTTGCGGCAGGAGAACGCCGAAATCGCCCTCGCTTTCGAACTCAGCCAGGAGACTGCATTCTCGCCAATCATGATCTATGTCAATTCCACGCCAAAAATAGAACCAGCTGCAGTGCTTGACGCCAGACGGCCCAGACCCAAGTGGTCTTCAGTTCGTATGTACATTATGTGTATTGTATATAACAGGATAAATCAGGCATCTACTCAATAGATATAATTTTCCACGAGGCATAGAATGTGGTGGATTATCCTCTGAATGTGCAGCAACTGTAGCAGGTGAGTGAGCATCAGTCTTCCTCTAAATACAGAATCTACTGACCTCAGAACATATGGGATCACTGACAGAAAAAGGCATACGAATGCGGCCCATGTAAGAAACAGGCCATTGCCTTCGGATACCGTTATACCAACAGCTGCTCCAGTCAGCATTTGCACTGCTGTATTTATTGCTTGAGTCTTCTTGATTAGCACAGTCCATAGACTCGCTGCAATCAACAAGAAAAGCGTTCCAATGGTAGAAATGATGAAGGAGAAGGATAAAGTGAGGTTATTTTTGGCAACGCCTCTGTTGAACATGACGATGAGAAATTAAATGTGACGAGGTGCAAAACGATTCACTGACGTTATTAATGCCAATGCTGCACATATAGTACCAAGGAGGAGTAGCCAGTATGCAGCGCTTGATGTTTGTCCAAGATATTTAGAGTCCTTAAAGGTGAGATCCAGTGGTATGAGGGGAGTAGCAGATAGGCGTGAAAAGTTAGCTATCATGTCAGACGTGACGACGTCGTATGGCTTGAAGCCCTGCCCAGCAGTGTGGTTGCTACAAGTCCCAGCTTTAGCGTCGACGTAAGCGCAATACGAGTACAGTCCGAATTCGTAAAATTGTCGTAAGCCCTGTTGGGCATTAAGAGGAGCGGACGCATTGTTGGTATACAGGCCAGAGACGGGATTTGGTGCAATGGCAGCCCCGACATTCTGCCTGCGGTCGGTTTTGTGGACGTATAAACACAACAATAAGAAGGGGAGGCAAAAATACGCACCCGTACGCACTCATATTCACTTTAACCTAGACTAGATGTCAGATAGATAGACGGGTATATGATAAGACACACCATGAATATATTGCGAGGCACGTTGCTGAGGTTGATCTGGCCAACATGTACGAATATAAGCAGCAGGAGAGAGGTAAAACTAAACGGGTGGGATGAGACGTTGGTGGAAGGCAGAACGAGAGGACATACGAGAAGAGGGAACCAATGCCAATGCAGACTTCTCCACGCATGGTAGATGAGAAGGGGCCGCAGGCTGCTTCGGCTCGAGAGTCCAACCATAAGTAAGTGCAGCGCGCGACCAGAACGTGTTTATTACGTAAGCCACGGCTGCAGACCTACGTAATGTGTCCTCTGCAATATCAAGCGCTCACTGTCGTCTTCCCCTCCATGGTCTCTCCCGCCCCCGAACAGCCCTCCC
>QFFD01005404.1:0-16132 GCA_003314615.1 Pholiota microspora
CAGTTTCCTCTTCTCGTCCAACTCATGCACCGACGGGTAGCTTTTCGACACGCGCACCCGCTGCTCCACCTGTCACCACCCGCCAGCCCCAAGCCCATCAACTCCTCTCATCTAACTACCTCAACAGACCAACAGGCGCTGTGCCTATACCCGCTGCTCAACAAGCCCCAGCATCAACGCCAGTAGCTCAGCAGGCTCCTCAACTTAAGGCTCCTGAACACGATCTCTTCTCACTGGATTTCCACGCACCACCTGTATCTCAAGCCACGACCGTCCCAGAGCCCAAGAAAGATGTCAAACAAGATATTCTATCGCTATTCTCTGCAGCTCCGCCTCCAGTGTCTGCTGCGCCGATGGCAGGAGGCTTTGGTCAATATAACAATCAGGCTGCGTTATGGGGCTCCCCTCAGCAACCTGTTCAACAGCAGCAACAGCAACAGCCAACGAGTATGGTCGGCAACAATGGTGTAGGCATGTGGGGCGTCTCATCTGGCTGGACCGGTGCCTCAGCGATTCCTGCTCAACCCAACGTCTGGGGCTCACCCGCGGCTCCGACGATCCCCCAGCAGCAAATGTTTAATACCAATGCGGTGTGGGGTTCACCCGCGGCCCCTGCTGTGCCTGCACCTGCACCCACTCCGGATTTATTTGGATCGTTCTCTACTACTCCTGCGCCACCTACGCAGAAAAAGGATGATGTGTTCGGTGATATCTGGGGGGGATTCAAGTAATCTGCTATGTTTACTTCTGAACCCGTTAATTTTCGTAGTGGATGTCAATATAGTTTGTTCACGATGTTTTTCAGCTTTATTTGGTTTACAAGGTTATGTTACACTGGCTTCACTGGTGTTTACGCCTTGGCTGCTGCTAAGCCCAAATCCTGCAATGTGAAGTTCAGACATCAAGAAATCGAAACTCAGAGTAAGTAGACTACGCACCATATCAATGAGCTTCCTGGCTATGGGATGGAACCCTGTCTTCGCTTTTTCCCAATATTCGATAGCCAGTGCTTTATCCACCTTCGACACCCTCTTGAACAGAGGCCGGCAGAATTTCATGCGGCCCTTAACTACTCCAGATCCGTCAGCCCCTACGACCCATTTCACAGCTTCGATAGCGAGCACTTTCGCTGCATCCGAGGTTGAGTCTGCAAGGGCAACCTCGTAGAACCGAAGGCGAATCTCTGCGTTAGAAGTGGACGAGAACTGATACACACTCCCGAGATGGAGAATCAGATCGGATGGTAATGTTGAATATGACTGGAGTCGTTCGAGGAACACCACTGCCCCATACGAATAAGCATCAGTCTATCTCTGATGCGTGATACAGAGAGACAATACTCACCTATTTGATTGGAGTTGAAGCCTTCCAGATCGGACTTCTTGAAGTCTAGCTTTGCGATGTCGATACTCTTTCGAGCAGCATCCCACCGTTCAGCCAGTTTATATGCCGTCTCAGCTAGTGTAAGATCATAATCCATCTTAACTGGAAGCTCAACGCCCTCTCCATAGAACCACGCGTCGAAATCAACGGCGTTCAACGCCTTTATCTGTTCTGTGCTACCATTCTTCTCCCAATATTGGAAAAGATGCTCCTTCCATTGCGTGGTTGTTATGCTTTTGCCGATGAAAGTCTCCACATAATCTTTCACGTATGGCAAGAACACTTTGAGGCCGCCCAACGTGCGCTCTGCGGGAGCAAACGTCCAGGATTAACATGAAATTGAAGCAAAAGTGAGTTGACTTACCGAGATGAAGGATAAAGTTGGCGCCCTTCTCATACGGAATGCTACTGTAAGCCTCATCCGGGTCTTCACCAGCTTCGAATTCGATTACCAGTCGCTGATACTTCGGCCGGTTGGTGTATGACTTCAGCGAGTCGTAGAGCGCTTTGGAGCCGATCACAAATGCAAAGCCACGATCAGCAGGAGAGTGCAGGACCTCTTGCAGAACGCGCTCGATGTATGTCGTCCAGCCTTCGTTAAGCCAGAAATGCGAGGGATTGCGATGTCTAAGGGATAGTAAATGACGGCGCGTTCAAAATAGTGAGACGCATATATTTACGTGACTCCGTTCCCGAACCATGAGTGGGTCAGTTCGTGGACCACGACGTCCACTAGAGTCCTGTCGCCAGTCAAAAGAGCTGCAATCGGCGTAAGCTGGAGGAATGAACTATCGTAAGGAAGAATAGGCACATACTGGGCGTCAAAAACGTGAGGCATGCATTTTCCTGTAGACACAAGTGAGGTACTTTTCTTGCATTCAATCGCTGTAACATACCATTCCGCCATAAGGGAAAGATGGTGGAAGGACAAGGACATCATAAACACCAAACTTGTAGTCAGTAACAATGGATTCTTCTGTTGTCAAAAATCTACGGGATAAAAAAATAAAATCAGACAGGCTCTTCGCATTAGGCTTAGGATAATACCGTGTAGTATCTTCGCTGAATTCCCAGTAAGCTGCATCAATCAGTTCTGGTTCCGCCCAGATCCCGCTTGTCCATTTCTTCCCCTCAGGCTTGGAGAATGGGCGGTAGCGAACATTGCCAACAGCAATAGCGAGAAGATAACAAGGGATTGGTACAGGCTATGGAGATATTACTTCGAGTGAATTCGCGGTACTCAAGAAATTGGGTGACTAACCTGAGTGAATGTATAAGTGACGACATCTTTGCCAACGACCTTGCCATCATGAGGAGGTCCATTACAAAGAGGCGAGATGATTCTGGCTGACATTAAGACAGGTAGCACAGAAGTCACTTTCGCAGAATATTTCTAGAGGCCTTATGAGTCGCCGCAACATGATTATGTAGCGTTTTCCCTACAATCTTGTTAGAAGGCGTGTCTATGTATCACAAATTTGTTGAGGCACGTGAACAAAGCAGAAAGCTTGAGCACCATACCTTGCAGAGGGGCAAGAGCGCGTGTATAGATGGGCTGGCATTGACTGAACAGATATGGGAACTTCTTCCCTTGGGTTTGGCTGTAGATGGGGTCAGATAGTAGGTACGCAAGATGATATCACGGACGTACTTCTTATCCAGCCATTGCAGTGCGATACATCCTTCGGTTGTTTTGTAATCGATTTTGATAGTAACCGAAGATCCTGCAGACAAGGCCTTCGAAAGAGGTATATGCAGAGCAGAACCCATGACAGCATGCTTGGGCTTGACATCGTACTGAAATATGGGACAATAATTGGCCTCTCACAAATTATGCGATCGACCTGAAGATGAACATACTGATACTTCAACTCCATCTACGGTGATTGCCTTCAAAGCGAGATCCCAGGTATCAAATCTAGTGCAGCTGATCAGTAAAAACACACAGATAGACACAGGTAGGCAGATTTTTGAGGGGAATATGCTCACATCACTTCCTTGAGACCATCTTTTGTCACTATCATATCGTGTGTTGCAGATCCGCTCAAAATCTTGGTCTCAAAGTCGACAGCCCAGATAAAATCAACATGTTGCGTTGCTATATCGTTATAGTTCGCCTGAGATGCGGTGTCGACCAGAATATTAGCCATATTTTCCTGTTATTGATTCGAGGAGGTTGACGAAGAGTTACTGGTCAAGCTGGTCAAGAAACGTTGGTAATTTCGAGATGGGTCCTGTCATTATGGTCTCGCGCTGAAATCTTATCTTATCTTAGCCGATCCTACCATACACGCCTGAGATGAAGAAATACAATTAAAAGTTCGTCATTTCGTAAAACAACTCATGTCCGTCAAATTATATCTGAGGAGTCATGCTGAAGAGGGGCGGCCTCGCAGGTAAGTAGCTACGTATTTTGCATTTACGCCTTCTCAGATGGGACCTTGTCAGCAGCATGTAGCTCTGACACGTCCTGGATAGCACCAGTGTCGTCTAAGCGCATCCTACAGGAAAGACCACTCAGTATCACGCTTAAAAATATGACAGGAACACATTGAGCGTACAGGGTCTCCTCTGCTAGATCGGTGTGGTTTTTCACGCGTAGATGAATCATGGGGAGTGTACAGAATAAGCCAGCGACAAGGAGGACCCAAGTAGAGATGAATAAGTTCATATACCTTCAACATAATTGTTAGATATTGAAATATCGTTTACCAAGTAAATGTGACTTACGGGCTCTTGACCGCGTCCACTCTCCATGAGCCTGCACCACCAGCTGATTGAATGGATTTGTCTGGTCAAGGAATGATTATAGTGAGTGGTATTCGATGGAATGATGTTTATCCTTACAGAATCCAGCGAAGTTGGCCAGCTTTGCAGGATCGTTCGACATGGCACCCATGAGCCAGTATGCTGTCGTTTGCCACATAGCGTCGAGCAATCCGCAGAAAATATAAAGCACCACTCTGCCACCATATTCAGAGTCTTTGAGATCAATCTTGACTGCATCAATAGGAATAGACTCTCTCGTGTAGTTCCTTCAAAGACAACCATCAATTAGGTTCAACTTGCGCAGAGAACAGGGAGGAACTTACCTCTGATAGAAATATGCCCATATGTGCACTAGGAAAACCATGAATACAAGGACTCCCCAACCAGTAAAGGCTCGGAAGCGACGAGTAAATTGTTTCCTGTCAAGTATAGTACCGATTGCGATGGAACCGAACATTTGAGAGAGCCAATAAACTAAATCGTTGAGAGAGCGCGTGCGGGCGTTGAAAATAGCACCGTTGTAGTCGTTGAATTCTAGTAACACAAATTAATCAACTTTTGAGTCTCACATGCTACAGTTGGTAGATAGGAAGATACTTACGCCAAGCATAAAACCAGTTTGAGGCTAAAAACATTGGGAAGAGCAAGACAATCATAGGATCCTTTGTGAGGGTGAGCCAAAGCCCGTAAATCTCGACTTTCCAAGACCGGTGTGACACAGCAGTGACTTTGGTACCATCGGTACGAATCATCTTATCCGGGTCTGCCATAGACATCGGAATAGTGACGCCGATAAGAGTTAGGACAAGGAAACCAATCTAAGTGACCTCGTTAGCAAGAGCAAAGGAAATTGGAGCATCTTATTCTTACATATGTTCCGTTTCCGACTATGAGATAAGGACAGGGTTGAGATACGCATTTCTTTCGGAGACTAAGGACTTACCAGAGTTTGCCTTCACACAATGGTTATCAGCAAATGAATTGAAATGTCATAAATCACTCTTGGCTCACTTTGTTATTGATATTCTCTCCCAAGGATACCGCAGCACCGACCACGGCTCCCAAGTTGAAGATACCCCAGAAGATTCCGATAAACATTCCTTTCTGGCTTTCCGTGGCATATCCCATCATCAAAGAGCCCTGTGCAGTCCATAGGAGACCTGCACAAATACCAAGAATAGCACCAGCGGCAATCACAAACGGACCGGCGTTGGGATGGATATTCATTGCGCTGGGGGCATAGAAAGAACAGCCATCAGAGGAGCACATGGAGCGGAGGTTTGGGTAAACGTACAGGAAAGCACCAATGTATAAGGAGTAACCAGTTGAGCCGATAAGGAGAGTAAGACGAGAGCCTAATTTATTGTTGACCGTACTGAAACGATGATTAGACCTAGTCGCAAGGATGGACCATAGAATTGCACCCTCACCCAGAAAAAAAGGCTCCTACGGCGAAAGTAGAGTATAAAGCGACGTTGGCGTTGGCGCTAGTTGTGGCGTCGACTTGGCCTCCTCCTCCTAGACCATTCAAAGCGTTGAACAATCCTGGTTGAGACCGTTGATCAGTATCACTGGCTGACAATATAGGGCACTATCGAACGTACCAGGACCCATGAAACATACGAAACCCAACATAACCACTTGGGTGATAGGATGATAGTAGAAGCCCTTGAACCCAGGAGGTCGTTCATAGAGCGCGACATGGTTCTGAGAACCATCATCACTGCTACCACTATTATATGCGGAGCCTTTCTCTGTAGTGTCTGCCATAATATGGGCGTGTCCACCGGAGGGCGTTGAAGGCAGAGACGGGGTAGAGTAAGCGAAAAGAAACTCGACTCCAGGCGAGTCTTTAAAGGTAGTAAGGGTCTATTTTTGGTCCGAGATAACCAGCTGACTCCGTTGAATTTGCAGTCGCATGCAACACTGTTAATTATTCTTGTAGTGTCTTCTTCTATGATGTGGGTTATCGGTACCATGCTTCCGACAAAGCTGGCCACACAAGCACCATAAATACATTTGCATTCGGAAAGCTTTAAGTTATCTCCTGACAGAGCCGAGATAAAGCTCTAGAGTCTAGGGACAAGGCTGGACGAAAACTGCATGGAATTTATCAAAGTGACCAAGAGGTTGGATGAGCAAACGGACGTACCTGACAAAAGCAGATTGCCTTTGACGAGCATAAGAGCAAGAGCATATATGTAACTCTTTACAGATAGTATTCTACATGCAAAGTTAGAACAATCCCAAGTTTGGCTGAAATCTTGTGGCAATGCCGGTGCAAAAGGGCAGCGATATCAGAGTCAAGCGAAGTATTGAAAGCGTGGCTTTCGATATTCAATATCAATTCAGCATTGTGCAAGTACTATGTCGGACAGCACTGTTGCTCTGGAAGGTCATGATGGAGGACAAGACACAAGATGATTAATTTTGACATGTCGTCACGTTCCCTGTTTGGTAGGTTTTTTCAATTCGCTATTTAAAAATTTTTACCTTCGTCCTCCGCGTCCATGCCACAAGGGGCCCCATTCTACAATTATCACAAGTCCGACCTCCACTCTACATACAATCTGCGCATCATGCAAACGGCCTCTTGGGGAAGAACTTCATGTATTAATCATGCGAACTTCTTTTAGCATCACAACATGTGGATGCATCAAAATCTCCCTGCCGTATATCTTGCCTATCGATTGCACTCTGCAGACTACTCACTTGAGGAGCGTACTGGGTGCACATATGGTCCCGTAAGGCTCACTTCTCGTATGCTCGGAGGTCTTGAATAATTCGCAGCGAGGTCTACACGTTTCCCGAATCAAGGTCACCCTTGTAACCCGGAATTCGACTTCGACTTCAAGTTTAGAACAACTACGGTTAACGGACCTGTCTTCCTCGAATCCTTCAATCTGACTAGTGGAAAACTGTCGCTGGAATTCAAGGTTTGCACTTCATCTATCTCGTTATCCCACTGTAGTCTTTTTTCCTCGACTCGACTTATGGGCATATTCTTGATACCATCCTATTTGGATTTGAATCAAACACTGTCAGCTTGCATACAATCACATATGCGACAAGACCTGCTGGACGAATAATAGTTCGCGGATTTATGTCGCTGTATCTTTGCCACTGCATGCTCTAGGATCACACGACGCCTCTTGCTCTTTATTACTTTTACCTTGCTGGGTTCGAAGCTACATACAGAATCCCACGCAACCACGATTCGCGAATGTGCTTTACAACATCGATTCTCTTTCCAGCTTAGCCCCCCACTATCGTCTATCCATCTGTGTTGAAGCGAAAACACGAGTCTGGACTTGTTCTTCCTCCTGGAAGACCTGGACGAAGCTGGCGCTCCGCAAATAAACACGATAAGCCTGGGCCACCTAGTCTCCCTCTATGATAATGACGTCAGGCTTGGATTTTACACCCATCAGAGAACTCGGTATGCATACCTCAGACTGTCCTATTCTTCTTGAGTCTCGACGATTCAGGAGGTCTGCCTTTGGGCAATTCAGTATCCGCGTTCGAGGTCACAAAGCTACAACCTCAAGGCCGCAAGCTTCAATTTCTCAGACAACATTCTTGCCAGCAAGCGTGGTAAGTACCCATATTCTTATGGTCAAGTTGAGCCCGCATCCAACAGCTTGAGCAGTTACTTACACTATGGCATGTACACGTCCTAGTTAACGGCTGTTGTATTGTCTTTCATCGAATCATCAACGAGGCTGACCCATTTCAAGTTACCTTCATCGGAACAGCTGAGCTATGCATTCGAAAAGTAAATCACGCTCCTTCCCAACTCAATACCCTCTAGCTCGTCTGACCAAGTTTGACCCATTTTGACCCTTGGCACTGGCAGATGGGAATTGTCCTGGTCACTGCAACCCAACAATAGATCAATATCGCCGAAAGTGCAGGAAGCATAAATAGATACTCCACCATACAAGGTCGACCACAGCAGCAAAACTGTACAAGGAAGCAGTGCCGTCCAGAATCCCGACAAACACGTCGGACGAGAGACGTAAATGAACCGTTATATCAGGAACTTAAAAAGGGCTAGGAAAACTTCTCTCTAAATATAACCACATCAACAGTCGATTAAAAGACCAATGACTTCGTTGCCCTCTAAATTCGCGGATCCTTATCTTTTGACCACCATTGCACTCAGCATCCTACGCCTCATCATCTAGCGTGGAGGAAGCCTGATTCGACACCATGGCCGACATTGCAGACGCTGAAAAGCGCTCGGGATACAACTCTGGCACCGACAGCGACAATGGTTCTGCTCAAGGAATCGCTGTCTATGAACGACCCAGAGGAATCAAGGGTTTCTACTACAATCCTGTTACACAGGTCGTCATGTTAGGATTTGTATGTTTTATGTGCCCAGGTGAGTATCTCTCATGCCCGTTCGTTTCCTAAGTTGCTGAACGTGTATGGATATTCAGGACTATTCAATGCTCTGACAGGCCTCGGAGGTGGTGGGCAACTCGATGCTACCACCGCTTCTAATGCCAACGCCACCTTGTACGCCACTTTCGCGGCAGGCGCATTTTTTTCTGGGTAACGACATTTTACTCCTTACTCTTCCGATCGTTGAACTAACTCTCTTTCGTACCAGCTCGGTCAACAACAAGCTTGGTTCGCGCCTCACACTACTACTAGGGACGACTGGATACTCGCTATACATTGGCTCATATCTGTGCGTTCTTTACGATCCATTCCTTCCTCCTAATGCTGAGCTTGGCACATTTCCTGACAGTGCACTGAATATCCACCCAAAAGCAGGCGGCTTCGTCATTGCCTCTGGCGCCATTCTTGGAATCTGTGCGGGTCTGTTATGGACCGCACAAGGCTCCTTGATGCTTTCGTACGCGACGGAGAATCAGAAAGGAAAATTCATTGGCATCTTTTGGGCTATCTTCAACCTGGGTGCCGTCGTCGGAGCTTCCGTATCTCTCGGACAGAACTTTCACTCTACGGTGCGTTTGGGTTTATTCAGCATTATTCTTAGGAACATGACTGAGCGTGTCTGTACTTTTTCTCCCACATAGGCCAACGCTGGTAGGTTTCCACAGTCGCTACGTAAACTCTAACGCCGCTAATGATAGCTTTACATCGCTCAAGTCGGAAATGGTACTTATGTACGTCCATTTCCCCGCTTAATTTTTTCTGTTTCATGTATTGATGATGTTTTTTCTTCCGCCTAGATTGGATTCCTCATCCTTACCCTCATCGGCGTCACAATTCCTATCTTCATGGCTGACCCCGAAAAGATGATACGCACTGATGGCACCAAAGTAATGACTCCAAGGCATCCGTCCTGGAAGGTTGAGCTATACGGTCTATATTTGACACTGAGAACCGATCCTATGGTGATACTTCTTTTCCCCATGTTCTTGGCCTCGAACTGGTTCTACACCTGGCGTAAGTCCGCTCCGCTCCAGTCTATGTGGAGTCGCCATTACTCATCCAGCAATTATCTGATAATAGAATTCAATGAATACAATCAAGCCCTGTTTAATATCCGTGCGCGGTCGTTGAACAACCTTGTATACTGGCTTGCGCAAATTGTTGGTTCGCTTTCCATCGGTTTCCTCCTCGACCAGGGCTTCATTCGACGTCGCGTCCGCGCCTTTTCCGCATGGCTTATCCTCCTCGGCATGGTATTTATCGTACACACCTGGGCGTTCTTCTATCAAAAGTGCGTAGCTTCTTTCAAAAATGCGTTGTGGCGCGTACTCTTCCTCCTTCCTGATACTAAATCAATTATCCCCTTTGCCTGTAGGCAATACACGCGTGCTTCTCTTCCACCTACAGCGGTGAAGATCGATATCTTTGACCACGGATATGCTGGTCGTATCATCCTGTATATCTTCTGTGGTCTGCTCGATGCGATGTGGCAGACCACAGCATATTGGATTATCGGCGCGATGTCGAATGACCCCGCCAAGCTGGCGTACTTCGCCGGATTTTGTATGTCTTCATATGCACTGAATGACAATTGCGCCACACAGATCACACTAATGCGTTATTTGAATTCAGATAAATCCGTACAAAGTGCAGGAGGCGCTGGTTCGTGGGCTGCAGACGGCCGCAACACACCGTACATGAACATGTTCATCTCCACTTGGGTAATCCTCGTCGCCGGCTTGGTTTGCGCGTTGCCAATGATCTACCTGCGTGTCAAAGACCACACCGAATTGTCCGATGAGATTCTGTACGTGTTCAGAGATCTTCATTTAACCCGCGAAAATAATACTGACACCCTTGCTTATTTCCTTGTCCAGTGTTCGCATGGACGACTCTGGCAAAGTCCGCAATGAAAGGGAACTCGCCCTTCGCCGACGACGCGAACACCAACAACGGCAGGTTTCTGCCCAATCTAAATGATACCTCTAAAATACCCCACACTGTCTGACTATCCATGTTGTTTTTTACGAAGTTCCTTAACATATTTTGCCAATGATCAGAGCGTTTCGAGGCTGATATACCAATGTACATATTCTAATTTATGTAAACTACGATGTACTCTACATATACGCCACTGATATGCTAGTCAGTACGAGAATGCGATGATATTTTACGATCACTTTTCATAGAAATTGTTCTTGCTTGTCGCCACGCCTCGCGCTTCGTTTTGGAAGCTAAACGTAAACAATGATGTCTGTGTTCATGTTTTATCTCGAAATATGATGTTTGTTGTATATTTCTTGAGAGCCGCTTGGAAGAGACTAATCTTGGTACGCTTGCATTCTCAAGGCCTGACAATCCGGTAGACAATGATATTTGCCCTCAATGTTGTCAAGCTGCTTAATGAGAAAGCACATATATACACCTTTTTTATCCTAACATTGACCGTGCCAACAACCTTCCAGCGAGGTTTTCCGACTCATGGTGTCCGTCCCAACCCCAGATGGATGTCCACGTTGCATCATCAAGCGAAGCACAGACCTCGAAATGTGAAGCTTGTGAAGTGGTTGAACAAGCTACGTCCTTAGTCATGTATGAGGTAGTCCCTTCAACAACAACATTGATTCTGCGCGACCTAGTGCTCCAAGGTCGGATAAATTCCAAGATTCAGACTTGATGCTATTACAGATTACACGTATACGCCCACGGAGCAGAACAAGGCAACCACGCCAAATCCGCCGAGAGTGCTGGCTAGAATAGCAATGAGAGGTTCCCGGAGGGCGAGTGTATTCTTTGGAAGCCTTTAAGGGTATGAGTACGCATTCCTGGGATGGATGATATGCCACGTACGTAGAAAAGTAGAACGCGAGCGCAAATGTAGGTAACAGAAAGAGGGCGGCGACAAATGGCAGCAGTGAGGTAGGAAATATGGGAGAAAAGGCGGGAAGAGCCTGGTGGAGAGCCTTGAAGGCCGTCAGTGGTGCAGAAGGAATATATGTAATTGGCGTACTGTTAGCTGCTTGTAATCGTCCATGATGTAGCGTGGAGTTTGCGTTTCTGGTGCTTTTCAGACGTGACGTAGAAGCGATGCAAACACGTGTCATCAACGCCGAGGAAAAGACGAAGATGGATACTATTTCCTCTTCAACCTGAACCACCACCTTCATATCCATTATGTCTGCAACTCAACGCGTCCAGCAGCACCCCATCTTCATCCAGGCCCAGAACAAGGCCAGCTACTATAACAGTCAGCTCGACAAAGAGGTACGTTCAAAGCTCAATGCGAGCTCGTGCGGCAACGAAAGATAAAATCGCTGACAGCAAACTTATAGCTCGCCAAGTACCCTGTCCTTGTTAACCTGGAGCAACGCACAAGTATCCCTAAAACATACGCTGTCCTCGGTGGTCTTGTTGTCCTCATTTTCCTCCACACCTTCAACGCCTTCGCCGCCCCAATCTCAAACCTTGTGGGCTGGGGGCTTCCCGCCTACCTATCCTTCAAGGCTATCGAGACACCTTCTCCCCACGATGATGTCCAATGGCTCACCTACTGGGTAGTGTTCGGGTTCTTCAACTTCCTCGAATCGTTCGCCCTGCGTATTGTGCTGTACTATGTTCCCTGGTACTTCGCCTTCAAGTCGATTTTCATTGTCTGGCTCCAGCTCCCAGCGTTCCGTGTACGTGTTTCTCTCATAATGAACTCCATGCATTGGGCGGGCTTTCGTGCTGCAGAGCAGAAAACCTCTCTTCGCCTGCTCGCGTGCCACGTTCGCTTTGTCACTCTTTTTCGTCGCTGTGGCGATTCATCATAAACATAAACATTGACGCTATCTCCGTTTTCTCTCATAGGGTGCACAAGTTGCATACTTCAACGTCATCAAACCTGTACTCACCAATGTAAGCTCTTCAAGTAAATTCGCCGCTCCCGCGACCACGAATCCTGAGCCTACCGCTCACGCCGAGTGAACGTCTCGAGAGGACACTGATCCTAACCGTCACGGTCCTACTTTCCCTTCGTCTCCTCAAACACATTATGCTACGTCAAGCCACGAGCCTATCACGTCTTGTAACTTGGTATCTCCCTAGAATTGAACGCTTTCTTGTTTTTTTCAATAAGTACACTATCTTAACTTTCCCGTGCGTGCATTCAGCGCTTTCTACGTAGCTCGCCGGTTCGTGTTGATGTTGATGTACTTGTAGTTAAACATCGACTGATTCATTCTCTTCCACTGTCCACGTTCGCCGTTCGAGGTCCCATTGACGAATAACACACGGTTCTAATGCTGAAACCGTCTAGCTTGTAGAGTGGGGGCGAGCAGGTGTGCACACCGCCTTGTAAACGCGTTTTTGGATATTCGTTTCGCACGCACGGATACGAGGAAGATGCCGTCTGTCGCGTCATTACCCGATCCAGTCCCTGTCGCCAAGGGTCTAGATACGCGTCGACCGGCAGTGGTTCGTATTCTATGCGTCCAAGCTGTACTTCTCGATTCTACTCTGGTACTTTCGTCCAACTTGAGCGTCTAGAATTTGCCGAGGTAGAATTGTGTGTGATATGACGTAGGCGCAAAAGGCGCTTCATTTAGACCCGGTACGCATTCTTGAGCGCTTATTTCCCGTCACCAAAATAGGGACCATGCTAGATAACCACAATCATACATCGAAAAAGTTGGGGAAAAAGATATCAATGTCCATTGGTTGCTCTGAATGCACCTTTTTTTCCAGTCTGCCTCAAGCTTCACAAATGTTTACTGAATTCTTTTCCAATTCAAATATTTGGAACTTTGGGAATTAATTTGGGTTGTTTGTCCGGAAATAATTAAGCGCCCAAGGCATACTAGAATATTTTGGGATTAGACGAAGAAAATTACATCAAATATTTGGGCAAAATTTTCTTTAAAAAAAGAATCAAGATAATTTGGTCCGTCCGATTTTACCTGTTGTTCTGTGGACCAGGCATGCATATCGATCGAGACATCAACAGTCGGGATGTCAGGATCTATGCAAGAGCGTATGAGGCACACGAATGGCAATCCCGACGCGTGCGGCGCTTGTAGAAGGGATTTTGAATGTCACACCAATGTTTACATATGCAAAGGCTGAGTTGAAGAACCTGGTCTACGAGACACAGTAAACATGGCAGAATGCGGGAATGCTGATGTGGAAACGTAGGCTTTAGCAAAAAATATCCAAGCTCGATGAGAATAAGTAGTTGCTTCACTTCTGGAACGCTTCAAAAGTTTTGATCAAGTAGCATGAGGATGTCATTACGAGACCGCATTGCCCAACAGCGCTTGTAAGATTGAGCACGCCATCGCAGTATTATGGAGCAGTGCACTACCAGTTTGAGGAGAAGCTGCATGAATCACGAGTACATCACATAGTATTCGTGACCCCCAAGTCCATAGGCCAGAGGACTATTGCTTTTGGTTGTCCATGGACTAGAACGACAAAGCACGGCTGCCGACAGACGTTCCATGCATTGTGTTGCCAGTTCTATAGAATGAAGGTAAAACGTATAGGCATAAGAGTACACACCCAGGTGGGCTGTATCGTGTTCATGATACAGTCAAACACAGGTGAATGAAGTCTACCATGTAACCATAGAGATGTGGAATCTAATCCAAGAAGCTTGCGGTAGATATGCTGTTTAATATAGCTGAAATGCCGGAGTATGGATGCGTTGTGCGTTTGGTTTGCGCCCACAGACTCAAATAGAGCAGCAAGCCCATCCTGAGAAGACTCTTGATCTAGTTGTTGACCCGCCATCCGTGCTTGCAAGATGCGCACTACGATAACGAGTCAGCATCACGTCAGATTGATAAAAATACGAGAACGTACCGTATAGAATACTGTGGAACCTTCGTCTGCACTCCGTAACTGCAATTGCCGTGTTCATCTTCTGTTTCTGTACCAGTGATAGGAAGAAGCACATACCTGCATCTCTTTTGAGTATGCGTGCATATGCGCACATGACGGGCATTTCTCAGACACCTGGCGCCCAGAATATTAGGTTGGAAAGTGAAGAACAAGGGCGCGCACCCACCAAAGTCCCCTGATCTCCAGTCTCATGGTGCTTCGTCTGAGTCTTTCGCTTTTGTCTTAGCGCAGAAGGGAATGCTTCAGGATGCGACCGAGTGGTGATGGAAACGTTTTCATACGCTAACTCGTATTTCAAAAACCAGAAAACAAGGGAATTTAAGGGACAATTGGCGATCAGAGATACATTTCATACTCACAAGTTGCCGGTTCCTCGTAGGAGCATTGGTCGCATAATACGGTGGTCTCTCCGTCTCGCGGTAAGGATAGAAGCGTTCCACATTCAGGGCAGAACAGAAGGGAGCCTGTGCTTTCATATCTTTTGAGTCAGCCCTCGTGGCAGGGTGCACATCAAATGGTGTGCTGACCAACTTTGTGCGCGCGTGAGGTGGACATTAGGGTCGTCAACGATGTTGTATTATGTCGTCGAGACGAATTTCAAATGCAGACCGCGCCGTCCTCTTGTTTGCGTCGACGATTTGTATTCGCGATGTTCTTGCTCCTCGAAAGAAGCTGAAATTGAATGGCGTCTATTTTTTTTGGCATCACGTGTAGGTCGTGGGAATTGATGGCTGCCGCGTGTTGTTGATGGCGCGAGACAAAAGCGGACCCGGAAAGGGATTGAGAACAAACAAAAACGAGAACAAGGACACTCTTCCGCTTGACTTATGTCTTTGTTCACGAATGGAGGAAACAATAGCCAGCCCATCCGCCTATCTGCCAAGCTTCCCATATATGCCTATTGTTCTGCCGGAGATATTTCCGTTTTTGCACAGTTTGTGGGTCCAGGTTTCATGAGCCATATAACCGCTGTCTGCCTATCTTCGGTCTGTCAGTTACCATTCGCTGGTCCCTTCCCCCCCTCATCTCCGGAATCCAAAATACCCATACCCCTCCTCCTTTCTTCTTTCTCTTGAGCAAACCACGCAGCGCGTGCAAACTACCTCACGCCACTCAACCTACCCCACGCCCTACGCTAGGCAAGAATATCCTATAACATACGAACACATACCATAGAAATCCTCGACTATCTTGACAAGATTTTTACCCAATCAATTTATATCGACCCAGTTCTTATCTCGTACCCATCGATCGTATATCAGACGCTTATCATGCCCTCCTCTACCGCAAAGCAATCTAGAAACCTCAGCAAGCCGTACCTGAACAACATCAGGCAAGTCCTGCAAGCCGCAAACGAACGATGCTCTCAAATTGCTGCTTCCGTACGGGCGTCCCTACACCCGACATACCACGCGCGTAAGCGTGCCCATGCACTCGAGCTCCGCGTATCTGTGGAAAAAGCGCTGAAGCTCGATCAGAAATTTGTTAGCAAGATTCCGTTACCTTTGCTGGAGCGAACTGTCACTCCTCCCGACGCATCCGCCGTGCGCCGTGCGAACACGATTGTTATCCCGCCCATGAGGGTCGTCGCTCCTGTTCCCATCCACCCGCAGGTCAAGGCGGTACCCCAAGTATACCCTCAGCACGCGCAAATAGTTCTTGGATCTCCCGTAGAGCTCAGTGCCAAGGT
>QFFD01005412.1:0-64862 GCA_003314615.1 Pholiota microspora
CTCGAAACTCGAACCGAAGTCCAACTATAGACGTCTTCTATAATTGTCCCTTCGTGTTCGTAACAACACGCCTTTCGTTTGATTAAGCAAATGAATATACAGCAGACATGCAAGAAGCAATCAGTACCATCGTCCGACCCTCTAGAGTCAAATTCTGTTGCGTCTGCTGATGATTCTAACACCAACATCGTAGCGCATGAAGTATGATACATGATTCTCATCGATGAGTGTGAGTGAACGAAAACATAAAAATACAGAGCTATGGGTATAAACTTGACATGATGTTAGCTTGCTATATAATTATGTTTGAATTATGCGTAGCGTACCAGAATAGTTCAGCCTTTGACATCAACACTTGACTCCAAGAAAGGATCGCCAATTTCTACAAAGTGTATAAGCATTAGAAAGACACCCATAGCTCACTTGATATATACCTTTTCTGAGGTGATCCACCAAAGCCGTATCGATCAGTTCATCTTTCTCTTTCTTCCCTCCTGAGCTCTCCTTGATTCCACCTTCCCAGTTACTGCCACGTCCCGATTCGCCTCGTCTCCTGGTCTTCGCGTCCCGAGTGGATCCAGCAGAGCCAAATGCGCCGCTGGGAAGTCTCCTCTTTGATGAACCAGATCCGCTAAAGGCAGCGCCGATGTGGCTAGTGAGGTTCGAGAGATAGTTTGTGGTCCCGGCAGGATTGGGTGCATATGCTTCTTCGGGAGGTGGCGATCCTGAGGATGGAGTGGATGGCGAAGGAGAGCTTGGGTCTGGAGGAGAATTCATCTTTGAAAAGGATCAGAATAGTATAGAGAGGTTCAGAATCAAGTTGCTTATTGGCGCCGACGATGTTAATCATATGAACGTTGAGGCACCCGGCCCTAAAGTGTTTGTTCAATTCTCGAACGTTGACGTTGAACATTTGAATTTGAACCCTTGTCGCTCTACAACTCGCCATGGCTTCTTCTCCAATTTGCGAACCTATTGCTGTTTCTACGTGTATATCTTTCAGCGTAAATGCTCTGCGAGTGTCAAGTAACATGCCCATCGGAGACAGCAGTGGTGTATCAAATTCCAGCCACGATACCATCATCCATACTTCATTTTCTATCCATGGTCCCTAGATTAGGCATCATCATTAGGGATAGCGCGACGTTGATTTCTCTCCGCAGCGGTGTTGGTCACTGAAGCCACTATCAGCAACGAATATCTTTTTATCATAATGATGCTCAGTCGAAGGCCGTTCGACTTTCTATGAAGTCTCCAAACACTGAAGAAACTTGGACACTGAAATGCTCGCCGGTATAGCATCATCTGTATGAAGCATATGTTGGTTTGCATCGCGCTGAAAGCGTGTGACGACACATGAATGCGACGGATATCTCGGTGCCATCATGTTCAGGGTGTTCGTTGGTATTATGCCTCAGATCCTATATCATCCTGAGGCGCGTTGCTAAATAGTTACATAGGTCAAAAATCTAAAAGGCCTCAGCTAAACTCGAATGGTCATAAACAAAGTGATACACTGCCCATCTGCTCTTCCTAAATCCCCTGTATCCCTTGCGCATTCTAGGTCTCCCCCCCCAACATTGAAAGGGATGTCTAGGTCGATAATAGTCGACGATAACGACGTCGCCCTCATTTCCTACACTGGGCCATGGTCCAGCGTCTATGATCCCGTGTCTTCTATAATTCCGGGACATCCTTACTATTCCAATACTGCACATCATATAAACAAGAAAGGAAGCCTCAACTTCACATTTCAAGGTGAAGTCCTCTTGACTATCTCAAATTATACACATTATTTACCTTCACATGTTCAAGGTTCGGAAATAAATGTTTTCGGTACTCCCTCACCCAACGCACAATGGAATTGCTCTTTGGACGAAAGCGATACGCACGATCGCACAACAATGGAGTCTCAAGATCAGTATCAAAAGTTGTGTAACTTTACTTTGGTGGCCGACACATTTCACACATTGTTTATGAGCGTTGCACCAGATGTCAACCCTCCCTTTTATCTGGACTTCATTCAATATACCCCTTCTCCAGGGGCTTCCTTTGATAACGCAACTGTTTACATTAGCCCAAGTGATGCTGCCATTGAATACGCTGGAAACTGGTCCAATGTGACAGTGCCTGACGCCATGACTGCACATCCACAATCGAATGCGAGTCTTGTTTTGATGTTCCAAGGTACGCATTCTTGACCTTCATGGGCATCCTCTGCCTGTTTTGACAAAATTTATCATTTTCAAATGATATTATAGGCATATCCGTTGCGTGGTTAACCCCGCAGGAAAACATCGTCCGTAAAAGCGTACCTAGCATTGCAACATATTCTATCGACGACCAAAACCCTGTCCAAATTGACCTGAGTCCGACTAGTGTCAATTATACCGAGATCCTATTCGAAAGCCCGCAGCTGGCCTACGGGCAGCATAACCTTACAGTAACTTATCAGGGAGTTAATTATCCCCCATACACTCCGATCACGCTCAGTTTAGCCGGATTCATAGTCCGAAACGCAACGAGAATTCCACCCTCAAGTACGACTAGTGTGTATACTAGCTTTCAGTCAACACTGACCAACCCATCTTCGGCAACGTCTGCAAGGAGCTCGAATGCTGCAAGCGGACATAAACTCACCCCAATTGCGGGAGGCGTCATCGGCGGCCTGGTCATCTTCGTGGCTCTGTTGCTCCTTCTGACCGCCTTTCTATTGTACCGTCGTCGGCGCAGAAATAGAGAGCTCAAGGAAATGATGGCCAGCCTGCGTGCCTTTGGCTCGCTGACTCCGGTTAACAAGAGCGAAAGGCTGCCCTCGGAAGTAAAATCCACAGATTCGTTGTATGCTAATCGACCACCATACCCTACACCATCGGATCTAGCTTCGTCATCGTCCTCCCTTTCATATACCTCCCAGGCGGACTTCTCCAAACCGCGGCCCGTTAGCAGCGGTTACTGGGAAATACTTTCGACGCTCGGTCGGAGGACAACACGCGGCACGTCCATGGGTACAATCGCGGATAACGGGCTACTGAAGCGGCCAGATGACGTCGTTAGTCCTACAGGTAGCGGATGTGAGGCCAAGGGCATCCGTACAGGGCTACCCGCGAACCCTGCGGTATATCGGGAAGCCCATCGAAATGCGCTGCAACAGCTTCTCGGGATCGGGTCTCAGCGACCTCAGGCTGCGGTGCCCCCCGTTCCAAAAATTCCAGTTCCTAAAAGGCCGAGTGGAGAAGAGTCGGCGCGACATCATGATGCTGGTCCACCGCTGAGACCGAGTGGCCATGTTACATTTGAGGATATCAAAGTGGATCTTCTCGGTTGAGTCTGCAGAACTATTCATCGGCCTTAGTTCTCTTTCACTTGCTACCTTTGACGTGTTTCTCAGGTATTTATGTACTACTGGGTATTCATATACAAGTTATGTAGTTGCCAATAATATTTTCCACACGTCCAGTTGGTTTAAGCTGGTCATTAGTGTTGTCGTTTTCCCCCAGAAGTGACTGGGGGCTTCTGAGTGGTGGAAGCAATGCCAGATGAATGCGCAAGTATTTAGCGTCGTGAAGCGTTGGACTTGAGTCTATTAAAGTTGGCCTATCTATTAGCAGGCCTAATACTAGAGTATACTATCTGAAATGGTTACTTTTCGAATTAGCTCCCGGCTTGACATCCTGAGCTCATTCAGTTGTACTGAATGTAATAAAATTCAATCACCCGAGCTTTGACCCCCAGAGAGTAGGAGTCTTCTCTCCCCAAAGATTTCACTCAACGCGAGGTAAAATAGATGAAAGACTCTCACATTCACCGTCGGAAGATGGTCTAAATTTCCCGGTAGATCACTTCAAGGTTCTTAAGATACTCACGTTTAAAAAAAAGAGCTGTGCTAAGGTGTGCTTGTGTGTGCTTCCGATTCAGAAGTCTTTTGGACCGCGTGGCACGTTAGTAGATAAGTTCAGAACAGTCAGCACTGAACCGACGCGGCCGTCAGGTTGTGGGATGTAAGTTGGGACCCACAAATTTGACTGTGTTTGACCAGATCAGCTGTCGAATTCGCCGATCAAATTCGTACCACGGGAAGGCGTATGGGAGCACACCCACAGTGTACGAAAGATACCTCGGAATGGCTCGCATACAGTTCAGATCAGTTGAACCCACAAGACTCACAACCAAGAAAATACTGCTTACGTCCCGTTCTTCTGATTTTCTGCAACCGCGTACGCTGTGAGAATACTATGTGGAAAGCCTTAGATTTTTAGCGGCATAAAGTCTAGTCCGTTAAGAGAAAACTTCCAGCCGAAGAAGATAAGAAGCTGAATAGTTCATCGATGGTCATGACAAGCAAATGACAAGTGATGAACATTGGATGAACATCATGGCATATGAGTATGTGCTCATTCATTCAGACAGAATCAGTGAAGCTTTTGACAAGTTGGGAGAATCAGTGAGCATGATAAGGTCGTTGAGATCTACGGGATCTGGTGAATAGAACAGACGTTGAATTGAAGAAACAAGTGCAGAAACAGAAACACACAGCCTGTTGCCCTAACAAGCCTAGATCGATTCAGGGCCGTTGCGTCGGAGTTTCTTTCCCATCATTCCGGTCGCCGACCGGCAAAATCACATTTTGTCTTGAACGACCACTTGACTTTTTCCTTCCAGTTTTTTTCTTCCTCTGTTAACTCTTTCGCGTGCAATGAAGACGAATTTCTCAGATAGAGACAAGAAAAGGATCTGACTCCCTAATGGCTATACAATATATCTATTCGCTGGCAACTATCTGGCAGCAAACTGGCTGCTATCCTAACACGACGAAGACAACTGCTCGGTCTTGATTCGGTACACATTTATGTACTCTTGCGCGATTGATCAATGTTCTAGCCGTCTCCGTCTATCATGCCACCTGCGAATTTCAACTCAGAATATTCCCTTTTATTTTCTGGTGGCACTCTGTATACTGGATGGAGGAAACGTTCAACCGACCAAGCGCTAATCGCTCTGCCGGAGGTCATGCAATTATTATAAACGACAACTATGGTGCTTTTCCACATGCTCCCTGTATTCTCTCGAACTCCCGGCGACGAATTGTGGCGAACTGATCTTCATATTTTCAGCGTGTTTAACGCCGGCGGGCGTTGTCATTTCATTAACCACATTGTGGATGTTTCCTCCTACGCGTCCAGCATCAGCTCACATCTGATGGACAGGCTGACCCATCAACTTCTCAACGTCTTATCTGTCTTTCGTGGCTAGAAACCCTTTTTTGGGAATTGGTCTATTAATGTTTAAGGGTGTAGATCACACATTACGCGCTATCCATTAAATAATGGCTGGTCTTCTCTTTCTCCACAGATCTTGACGTCCCAGGTACAACAGATCTTCCTTACTAAGGTGCGTTAGCCACTCCCCAGGTCTGAGAAGACCCGGAGATTTTAGTGGCGAGTTATTGATAAATGTTGGATAACAGGCCTACCTTCATTTCCAACCCCTCCTACCTATACGCCCACCGGCATGTCTTCCCGTACCTCTTTGCTTGCACAATCGCCTCTTTTCAAAGCTGTATCTGCACATCTACCTCACGATGACAAGGTTCAGCTAGCTTACAAGCGAGCAATCGCTATTGGACGAGCCTACCGTACGTCTTTCGTGCTTCTTCTTTCATCTACACCTGTTGACCTCGCTTTCGGATTATACAGAGCTTACAGCAGACGATATCCTTCATACAACACCTAAATTCTGGGAGTTGCAGATAGATCCCATCTTGCCTATGGATGGCGCGGCGGCATCACTTCTCAGTTTACATCTCAACCTTTGCGCTGGAACACTTGCCCGCTACGCCGCCGTTCGGCCCGACATGACAAGTACATTGAATCGTCTCTTGAACTTCGAGCTATTGTAAGTTCTCAGATCATCGCACTGCGACGATAACTAATAAAACGCAGCGGCCAGTTCTGCTTGACCGAGATCGGGCATGGACTTGATGCAAGGAATCTCGAAACAACAGCTACAATCCTACCCGATGGTTTCATAGACCTTCACACTCCTTACGAGCGAGCCGCGAAGTGCGTTCATTTTCCTGCTTCTGTTTAGCTAGAAGCACTACTGAATCTGATGCACACTACGAAGACACATGCCTCCCTCTTCCCCATGTGGTATCCCTACTATGGCTGTGGTATTCGCCCGACTCATCGTCAAAGGCGAAGACAGAGGTATCAGGCCTTTCAGTGTTCTGTTGCATGATGGATACAACATGAGCCAAGGGATCACGAGCAAGTACGCGTCTTACAATTTCATCATACGTGCTCGCGCCGCGTACTAAGCGTCTTCGTAGGCTCATGACACCCCGCGGAAGCTCTGTACCGCTAAACCACTGCTTGACCTTTTTCAATCACGTTCGTCTTCCACCAACAGCTCTGATTGCTGATTCGGAGAAAGGGGACGACATCCGGAGCGACTTCTTTGATCACATATGGCGTATCATAGTCGGTTCCATGTCTATCGCAGGCATGGCACTCTGTTCTATGAAGATGGGCCTTTACGTTGCTGGCCGATACAGTCAAAGAAGGACGGTTACCAACGCTCTTACAGGAAAGCCGACGCCCATCCTGTCATTCCCAACACAACAATACCCCATCTTGGCTACTCTTTCGCAGGCGATTGTCTTTGAATCTTTCCTCAAGGATGCTCTGAGACTATTTGATGATAAGAGCCTGAGCCTTACAACGCGTCATTGCGTCGCCGCGGTGTCCAAAGCGATGCTAGTTAGGCACTGCTGTTCCTCACTCATAACATTAGGCGATAGATGCGGGGCTCAAGGTGTCTTTGAAGTCAATCAGTTCTCAGTTCAATATGTGAGTAGTAAGCACCTTTCATGAGAATGCATCCAACAACTAACATGGCCATGGTAGGCGGACATGCGTGGTGCTGCCATTGCTGAAGGAGATATCCTAGGACTTTCAGTTCGTGAGTTGATGCTATTTTTTTTCTCATGTCGAGGCTAACAACATTGCCTCAAGGTTTCGCGGTAGAAATTCTCTTAGGGCGCATAACGCTCCCCAAATCCCGGAACCCCGATGATATTCTCGCCAAGCACGAGTCGTCAATATTCCAGGAACTGCGAGATGCCCTCTCTACGCGCTTCAAACACCACCGCGACCCGGAGTTCCAGGCTATCGTTCTGCCACAGTGTCAAGCCTTGATTGAAGCAGTCGGCCATCGAATGGCATACGACGCTGCCGTAGCGGATGGCGTCGATAAGCGGGTCCTGGACATGTTTGTCGCCAGCGTCGTGAGAGAGGACCGCGCATGGTTCTCGGAGGTCGGCGGACTTTCTCGTGCGAAACAGGCAGACTTGGAACGCAGCGCAATGAAGGCTCTGCTCCCCGCGCTGGACGAGTTGCTCGTTGGGCTCCACATCGAAAATTACTGCCATGCACCCATTATTTCCGAGGAGAAGTGGCGTGAATATGTCGATACTCTGCCTACGTTTTCAAGCATTGATGTGGCTCCCATCTCTCATTCTTACGAACCCATTCGTGCCATGTTGTAAGCGCGGGCAGATGCGGCCCCCGTGTCAGAACGAATTATGTTAACGATCGATGTTGTATTTTGTATCTTTATGACTGTAAATATTTTAGTGTAGGAGCCCTCTTTTTTGAATTGTATAGCAATCGTTTCATGGAAGATTTTTGAAATCTGGAACACGCACTTTGAAACTGGCATATGCTCGTTCAAAACCTCAATGACATTAATCGATACACTGATACGCTGATACACAAACTATTGCCGACTGACTTGCGAAACATTCCAGTGTCGAGCTCCTCGGATTTGTTTTGTGCTAGACTTCTCCTAGCACAGCGGAACGATCAAACTATTCTAAGATTCTGGAAGCCAACCCCAACGTTGCCCATAATACTATTAAAACTGTGGCGTTAGCGTTTCAGTTATACTCAGACAGCGCTAATCATCCTCAGCGCCTAATTATAAATCGAAATGTCTGTTGATTCTTTCTCATTACCCAAAAGCTAAATAAGATTTTAGGCCCTCGGAGCGCTACAGTGATTTCCTTAGTTAGCACGTTCCACAAGAGTCGACGGTCCGCGAAGATCCATATTACTTGAATAGTCTACAATTCCTATATGCAGTAATATAAATCGCAGTGAGGCGATAGTCGGTCACAACTCGTTGTACATCAGTCGAAGAGGGGCAGGTCGTTGCTAGCACCAAACAGTGTCCGAGAGATAAGTAAGTAAGTAAATGAATGGCAGATATATGGATAACTGAAATGCTAGAAGTTGCTTGAAGTTGAAGAAACAATGCGTAAGGCGGCTGTGAAAACTGTAAAACAAGGCCCATTTTTGTGATGGGCAGTGGATAATGGAAAACGAAGCAGTGGTATGGAGTGGATGCTAACGCTAGCATCCAGAGGCACCAGCAACGGTATTAACTTACGAGTGCAAATGAAGGAGGGGATCCATAGCCTAGAAACGAGTAAAAAGAAAGCAAAGAAATATGCAGGGGTAAATGTCGAGCGTTGAAAAAATGATGATATCCTTGGACTATGAGCAACAAAAAAAAATCGAATGCCACGCGTGACTCGGTATCACATAGTATACGCAGGGGGCGCAGGCGTAGCATTGCGCGACGGTTCTGGTTCCTGGTACAATCCACCGTCGAGATGAACAATAGGCGGTTTGTCGCCCTGTAGATTAAGCGGTCTGCCTTTTCCATCCCTCTGCCCTGCTGCTGAACCACTGCTTGGTCCCGCAGACGAAGACGAAGCGCCCACATATGACTGGCGTATGGGCGAGAGCTCAGAAGGGTCCGCGTTGGTGACCTGCAAGATGCGTTGTTCTTGCACACTAACTGGGCTTCCCGACCGAGCAAAGGGGTCCGCGTACTGTTGGTACTGTTGGGCTTGCTGGTGGGTGTGATCATTCCGTGCCCCACCCCCGACGACGACAGGTACCATGGGCTGCACGTTGCCAAGGTTATACGGCGCGCTGACCCCGCCACTGGTTGCGTTAGTGTACATCGAGTTCCCACTTGCCGCGCTCATGGTATGCCCGAGCGAACTGGAACCAACAGCACCTGCGCTCTGTGCCCCGGTCTGAGCCGCCGCCCAGCTCTGCAAGGCAGGCGGATACATAGACGCGGACGAGGATGATCCAGTGCTCGGCCCTGGCACTGGCCCCTGTAGGCTATTCGGGAGCATTTGTGTGCCGACAGTGCTAGCGGTCGAAGGCCGCGAAGACGAGGAGGACACGACAGCTGCGTTGGTAGCCCCTGCAGTTGCGGCTACGGAAATACCAGCGAGTAAAGGCGTGAGTGAAGGATTCCGCAGGTGCTGTACGGGGTCCAGAGTGGGCACATTTCCTGTGCCTGTTCCTGCTCCTTGGCCTACTCCCTGTCCGTAGCCACCTTGTCCAACGCCTTGCCCCATACCACCTTGCCCGGTAGCTTGCCCTATACCACCATGCCCCGGACCTTGTCCAACAACGTTAGCACCGTTCCCCAAGCCTTGCCCTGCCGCTTGTTGTCCATACGGCGCCGATGCCTGCTGACCTCCAAAGACAGACTGAGTGGGTGGTGGTGAATTCGGAGGAGAAAATCCCGTGGAATGACCACCCTCCTGCCCAATTACACCGTAGTTATAAGTCTTAGATTCGGGTGTTCTCTTTTTATAATGCGATGTATTGTTCCCTAGCTTGTCCACGTTGAAGATGTCGTCGAAATCGAAACGGCGCTGCTTTTTGCTAGAAATACAGCTGAATAAACCAGTCCAGAATTGAGTTCAAAGGGACTACGCACATCAATTTCCACGTCAGAATTCCGAGGAAGAGAAGGACAACAATGCCGCCAATGACGCCTCCTGCTATAGGGCCAGCGGTGTTAGATTTTTTAGTGTTATTATCCATGGAAGCAAGGGTAGGGGCAGGTGTTGTTGAGGTGTTAGTAGATGTGTCGGTAGGGGTGGAGATAGACAGGGGATTTGAGGTGTCTGCAGGTGGGGTTGTCGTTGTCGTTGTCGTTGTAGGCGGAGGCGTAGTGGTTGAATCCGGAGGAGGAGTCACATCTGGAGTTGAAACCGGGGGAGTATCGATTGGCGACGTGGTACATGACGATCCAAACAGCGTAACGATGTTCGTGATAGGAATGTCTATTGGCACTGTAACTGGCACTGTGAACAGAGTAGTGTTTCCTGAAGTAGAATCATGGTTTAACGGAAAAATTGGTCGTTAGAAAAATCAAAAGACTCACCAGGCAGGGTTATAGTGGTAGTAGCATCCGTAAACACACATGTTGTTGCATTAGTCGCGGTCGCCGTGACGCATGTTCGGAAGATCGACGTGCTCACTTCGTCTGGCAAGGTGGATGTGGACACAGTTGTGGTGGTTGAGAGACTCTCAGACGTGGACACATCTGTTCTTGTGGCAGTTGGGGTAGTGATACACGATGTAGCCATGTTCTCAACGAAGTAAATTCCCTTTAAACGACACCAGATTAACTGCTAGCTCTCGGCGCGCTTGTACTCAGGAGGCCAGGGAAATGATCAGGTGTAGTCGAGAAAGATGGGTGATTATGAGCCACCAGCGATACCAGCGAGAATCTGGGAGAGAATTAGCAAGCCGCAAAGAGCAGAAAGAGGAAAAGAAAGAGGCAAGAGCGTGGCCCTGCCAAATGAATTCATGTCAAGCACAGCAACTTGGTTACCTAATATCCGTACTTTTATGTCCTTGTTTTGTGCTTCTTTCTGGGATTTTTAACGGGAAAGGACTGGTACAATAAGTAGCCACTATATTGCGTTCCATATGTGCAATTCGCCACCTTTTGAGGACATATACTCGTTTTTTTGAGGATTTTTCAATCTTCGTGGCAGTGTTGTTGACGACAAATGGGGACAAATATATCACGGAACATTGAATACTAGATCGCCCTGGGTTAAAATGCCCGTCTTTGGTTTGGGAGAGTCCAGAACGCGCAGTCTAATCATCTCTGCAGGCGATTTGCCAAATGATAATCTCATATCAAAACGTTGTCCGGTAATTGCAAGGGAAGGGGCTCACGGAGGAGTTATCGGACGACACTTAGCCACCCATGAAAACAGGGCCGGAAGTGATACTGGTCGATATATACCCCAATGGTCCTCCGCAGTGGACATGGGCGCTGGATGCTTTGCTTCAGGGATTGATGGGAGGTCATTAGAATGATTGCATGCCCAATGTATGCCTCATAATATTGTTGCAAGGAAAATGCAACGGTAAAGACGCATTACGATGCCATTACAATGTCCTCAGAATGTTTGTGCGGTCGTTATAATCGTGCTTAAAAGGTTTGGTAACGCCTTACAAAGTCTTCCAAGACAAATATACAATAGTGCATCCTACGTTGTCAATTTCAATATCGACTTCGCTATTCTATGTTGTTTTTATTTTATGTGAACTTTTTGTGTTTCTTCCATCTATTGGAGAAATTGTAGACTGAACCTAGAGACTAGACTGAACCTCGTTTTGCCCCAAGTGGCCGTGCAGCGTACAAACAAATCCTTTTGAGTAAGCGATATGGTCTTATCCCGGATGATTTACGCGAGTTTTGGCGCCGGAAAGGCACGTGCTCGACTTACCTGATCGCTGAGTAATCGCTTAGGTCTCGGCGGAACGGCATGCTCGGCACGCGTCGCGCGTGCTAATTTTAGATGAATGAATGGGAGCGGCGCGCAGCTTCAAGGGGAGCTCCCTTCCTTGGGAGGCCCCTCATACTCGTAAATTGCGCGCAATACTGGGCTTCCAGTTAATCAAACCTGTACACAGTCTACTGTAGTCAGTAATTGAGTTTCGGTATCAATATATGCTGCTTTGGGGACGGAATAAAAAGTGGAAGTAAGTAAAATGAGGCCCTGGTTCGGGCGGTGGTTCATCAAATAAGTTGCAGGTAAGTAAAAAAATTGGCAGAGTAAGTACTGACCTTCGTATGATTCACACGCGTGACTGTAAATCAAGGCTTGATTTACGCCTTGATTTACGGAAATCAGCCAGTTGGCTCGCGCACTCGCTATGGGAAGCCACCCAGTTTTCTTTGCTAATTCTACCTTGGACTTCCCATTTTAGTAATTTTGCCATACGTGGCGCGCGTGTGCAATCACGAGCTTCGTGTTTGGGATGTGGAAACCCAACTGAGCTCCAAGCAAATTCCTCTCTCACACAAACTATTGCTGGTCGTTCTGAAGATGTGCTAGAAGTGAGAATATAAAGCTCACCCTTTTGTCAGTTCACTAAGCTCAAAATATCCAGCACAGACGAGTCCCCAGCGATTCCAAAATCATAATTCACGAAGTTGAATCACCAGAGCATCGCGTCTTTAGAGTCCTTGCTCTTTCTTGCGGCTGTTCACATATAGCCTACGATTCAGGCTACACATATTTTATACTGAACTGCGAACCCTTCTGTGCCCATCATCTACCATGTTCTTACTTGCAATGGCAGTCCTTTCAATCCTCGTAATATGCCGCATCTACACTATTCTCCCAATCCAAGGCGGTCGACCGAAACGTTTACGCAAGAAGTCAGACGTGTGCTCTATCGCCATCTTCTTGGGTTCAGGTAGATTTTTTCGTGTCTTCGTTTGGATTCGAGTGACGTCCTTCTGTGTCTGTAGGTGGCCATACTACCGAAGCTCTCGCTCTTCTATCAGCTCTGGATCCTAAAAGATATACACATAGGGAGTATATCGTGAGTGAGGGTGATAGTCTGAGTGTGAAGAAAGCTTTGCAGCTAGAGGCGCAATGGGAATCGACGAAACAGAATGTATTTATTCTGTGTTTTCTCGTTTTCGTCCTCACCTACTGAATTTGTGAAATTCAGTATAATTTCTTGACAATCCCTCGCGCGCGAAAGGTTCACCAGCCTTTGATTGCAACTCCAATTGGTGCAATCAAGTCGTTACTGACAAGTCTGCGATATATCACACTACGGTCAATCTTCGATTACAGAAACCCCATTTTTGCCGATGCTCTCATTTTGAATGGGCCAGGCACGTCGTTTATCCTTTGTCTAGCTGTCTATGTTAATAAGGTTAGTGACCATGCCGGATATTCTTCGATGTGTCTGAACCGTTTTTCAGTTCCTTGGACTGCATGCACCGCTGATTATCTACGTCGAAACATATGCAAGAGTAAATTCTCTATCGCTATCAGGCAAACTCATTCGTCCGCTCGCAGATCGGTTGGTTCACTCGATGATTTTACTGCTGTCGTCTAATTTTTTCACTACTAGTTTCATTCTACAATGGCCAACAGAAAACGGAAAAGCAAAGTTGAGTGATAAACAGTGGTTGGTTTAAAACTTCGGCAAAGCCAAATACATACACATGGATGTACAATATCAAAAAGCAAAAAATAAAAATTATGGTATTGGGGGCACTTTTGAGATGATGAGCAAACGTCTGTCGTAGATACCTGGGCAATTGCATCACTTTCTCGTCCAGCGGTCTTCTCCTGGGTTTGCCCCGCCCCGTCTGGGTGGGCTGGCACTGCGTCCTCTACCACCTTCCCTCTTGGTAGGCTCCCATCCTCCCCCTCCTCCTTCTGTCTTAGCAGGGTGAAGTCTGCGCTCTAGTCGTTGACCGGCACGGAGAGACGAAACCAGGTCTTTTGATGCAAGTCGTAGATGCATGAAGTTGCAGAAACCACCACGGTTGCATTCGCCGTTCTCGTTTTGACGACAGCAAGCTTCTCGGAAATCCGTCACGGGGGAAAGTTCAGCGTACAGAGGTCGTCCTGTTGGGCGTTAGACTAGAATTGGGACCATACGAACACGCGTCACGTACCTGCATACCAGCGCTCGTTACAGCTATCTACGGCCGCTTGTGCCTCTGTCTCCCACTCATATCGCGCATACACATTGCCAATGAGATGGTCGCCAACGTTGTCGCACACCTGCGCATAAAAACACAAAGTTAGTTGAAGATATACCAAGAGAGGAACATAGTAGACGTACGTGGAGTTCCAGCAGATGTCCGAACTTGGATAGCTCGCAGTACAGGTCTTCATAGACTGCGTCGAATCCTTCCTGGAGCTCTTTCTCTGTGAGCTTACAGACTGGGTCATGCGAGGGGTTGTGGTAGACGTTGGGAAGCAAGATAGTTTGCGAAAATGGCGGTTTTATGTGCTTTCGCGAGCAGCGATCCCCATGACGGCAGGCGCCAATCTATAACAACACAAATCAATGAAAATGTGGGGTGACTGCGGTAGAGATGTCCCTACTTTGTAGTAGAAAGAGCAATTCACTCGATCTTGTTCAGTACCGAAAATATTAGCCTTGAAAACAGTCGATTAGCTTGAAAAACGAAAGATATGGGCGACTGGACGTACCAGATGTGAAGCCATTGCACGCTAGCTGGTGGTGGTTACAGGGATAGAAGCGGTTGACTGGAATGTTGTGGAAGGAGTCGATAAATAAGGACTATGGATGTCGCGCAAGCACAGCAAGAACGACGCAGTGTGACTCAGCAAAACGGGTCCGTCCAAATACAGCGGCGAAGTCAACAGGCAGTCTCTCTTTCTTTCCCCCACCATCATGGACTCTTTTGATAACTTCCAATATGACTCGGCGTCGTCCTACGGTGGCCTGGGCGTCGTGGACGACAATTCGTCAGTTTATACCGCAAATACGCAAGATAATGCATCCTCAGTTGATCTTTCCAGCTTGGCGCTTTCTGAATACAACGGGGAGACCTCAAGTGGCAATGGACGTTCTCATCATCACCATCATGCTCAGAATCAAGATGAAGTCACTTTGGACGAGGATTTTGACGCAGTTTTGGACGACTTGAAAGACGAAGCTGCTGTTGATCTACCGCCACACGCATGCAGGTGTGTTGTATTTTTTTCCCTTCACTTTAAGCTCGAATTCTGATTCCTTATAGCTACTGCGGAATTCACTCCCCCGCATCGGTCGTCAAATGTCTCGTTTGCTCCAAGTGGTTCTGTAATTCTCGCGGAAATACTTCTGCGTCGCACATCGTGAACCACCTTGTGCGCGCTAAACACAAGGAAGTGATTTTACACGCTGAAAGCCCACTTGGAGAGACCACACCTGAATGTTACAACTGCGGAAGCAAGAATGTATTCATGCTGGGGTTCATTCCTGCTAAAAGCGACACTGTAGTCGTTTTGCTGTGTCGGTAAGTAACGGTTTTTGTATAAGAAATATCTATCTAACTATCTGTAGCCAACCCTGCGCTGCAATATCTAAGGATATATCATGGAATGCCTCTCTTTGGGCACCCTTGATAGATGACCGATCCTTTTTGTCCTGGCTTGTCAAGCCACCCAGCGAAACCGAACAATTACGATCTCGGCAAATTTCTTTCAACCAGATCAACCGTCTCGAAGATCTATGGCGCGAGGATGCCAACGCGACTCTCGAGGACCTTCAGAAACCCGGCGTTGATGACGAGCCACAACCAATAATGCTCCGCTATGAGGATGCATATCAATACCAAAACATTTTCGGACCTCTCGTCAAAATCGAAGCCGACTACGACAAGAGGCTGAAGGAAAGCCAAACCCAGACCGATATCACTGTCCGCTGGGACTTGGGTCTCAATCAGAAACGTGTCGCCTGGTTCTGCCTTCCTAAATTGGAGAGTGGGGAAGTCAGGTTAGCTGTTGGCGACGAGTTGCGACTGAGATACCAAGGCGAATTACACAAGGCTTGGGAGGGCGTCGGGCATGTCATCAAAATTCCTAACAGTGAGCAATTATCTCAGTTTTGGAATGGTTCAAATCTCATCTAATCTTTCTATTCAGATGTTTCTGACGAAATTGGACTGGAGCTGCGCAGAACTGACGGCGTTCCAGCCGAATGCACGCACAATTTTGCTGCGGACTTTGTTTGGAAGTCTACGAGCTTCGACCGCATGCAGCTTGCTATGAAGACCTTTGCAGTGGACGAGAAGAGCGTCAGCGGATACATTGTACGTTATCTGTACCTCATGTTGCCGCATATCTGCTGATATTTTTATCTAGTACCACAAACTTCTCGGCCACGAATTAGAACCCCAAATGCTCCGCACTCAAATGCCTAAGCGCTTTTCTGCCCCAGGACTTCCGGAGCTGAACCACTCACAGATGTTCGCCGTGAAGAGCGTACTGCAGAAGCCCATCAGTCTGATCCAGGGCCCTCCTGGTACAGGAAAGACAGTCACTTCCGCTTCCATCGTTTACCACCTTGCCAAAATGAACCCTGGCCAGGTCCTTGTATGCGCGCCATCGAACGTCGCTGTCGACCAACTTACAGAGAAGATCCATGCCACGGGCCTGAAGGTCGTCCGGTTAACAGCAAAGTCTCGCGAGGCGCTCGACTCGAGCGTATCGTTCCTCACACTCCACCAACAAGTCGCGAATAGTACGACCCATGTGGAGTTGCAAAAGCTGATCATGCTGAAGAATGAGCAAGGAGAGCTTAGCAGTAATGATGAGCGGAAGTACAAGACGCTCATTCGCCAATGTGAGAAGGAGATTTTGAATGCGGCAGATGTCATCTGTTGCACCTGTGTTGGTGCTGGAGATCCCAGGTTGAGCAAGCTCAAATTCAGAACTGTATTGATTGATGAGGCGACTCAAGCTGCCGAACCTGGTATGTCAATCTGCTCGACTTTATTAATTGCTTATATTGACGTATATGTTATAGAGTGTATGATTCCTCTGGTCCTTGGTTGCAAGCAAGTTGTTCTTGTTGGAGATCATCAGGTACTTCTGTTCGCTCATCCTTAACTCCTTCGGCCACTAATGACAAATTTGTAGCAACTCGGTCCAGTCATCATGAACAAAAAAGCGGCCCGCGCCGGTCTCACCCAATCGCTCTTCGAGCGCCTCGTCGTGCTAGGAAACAGACCCATCCGTCTTCAAGTCCAATACCGTATGCATCCCTGCCTCTCTGAATTCCCCTCCAACATGTTCTACGAGGGCACCCTCCAGAACGGTGTCACCGCTCCAGAGCGTCTGCGTAAGAACGTCGACTTCCCGTGGCCCGTGCCTGACACACCCATGTTCTTCTACCAGAACCTGGGTCAGGAAGAAATTTCTAGCAGCGGAACGTCCTTCCTCAACCGGACTGAGGCTTCCAATGTGGAGAAGATTGTCACCAAGTTCTTCAAGGCGGGTGTTATGCCGAGTCAGATCGGTGTGGTCACACCCTATGAGGGCCAACGCTCTTATATCGTGAACTACATGCAGTTCAATGGGTCTTTGAAGAAGGATCTTTACAAGGAGATTGAGGTAGCCAGTGTGGATGCTTTCCAGGGACGCGAGAAAGACTACATCATTCTGAGCTGTGTGCGTAGCAATGAGCATCAGGGCATTGGATTCTTAAACGATCCAAGGCGTCTGAATGTCGCGCTCACACGTGCGAAGTATGGTGTTGTTATCCTGGGCAACCCGAAGGTGTTGAGCAAGGTGCGTTTGTGTTCTTAAATTCATATCATAATTTCATTATAGCCCGCTGACTTTGGTTTTCAGCATCCTCTATGGCATTACCTTTTGACGCACTACAAAGAGAAGAATTGCCTCGTCGAAGGCCCGCTCAGCAACTTGCAGGCCAGCATGATCCAGTTCAGTAAGCCGCGCCGCTCGCTTGGCAAGTCAATGGAGCAGTTCCGCCGCCACGAGACTAATGCTCGGGACTATATGCAGTCGGCTCCTAGCGCTAGTGACCGTATGTGTCTACACCAACTCATTGTATCATATACTGACATCTCATAATCTCTTGTAGCCCTCAGCCGCAGGTCGGGCACTCCAAGCCGCTTCGACGCAAGCTTCTACCGCACGCATGACGCGCTTGGATACATCCCGTCGGATGTGCAGTCACTACGCTCACAGGCGACATATTCATCCGGACTGCCCATGTTCAATGCACCAGGTCCTTTCGGTGCTGGCGCGGGCAACATACCGCGTGGCGCTGCGGGCGCGAAGCGCAGCACCTACAGTTACGCCTCGTCTATCATGTCGCAGGATGTAGGCCTGGGCGGGGGCACGGACGCCAGCAGCGTCATCGGCGTAGGCAACGGAAATGGGATTGGCAACGGACACGTTGGCCTTGGTGTAGGGGGAATTGGAGGCACACCGCATATCGCATACTCGCAGAGCGACCGACTCAGGCGCCGAACGTCATTCGGGTCCGCGTCCGTCGCGGGTCAGAGCGATCTAGGAAGCTTATCGCAGTATGACTACAAGAGCCAAGACGATGCAGGCGACATGGACGACATGAAATCACAGTACGCGGGAACGCAGAGCGGGGTGACGGTGTTCTAGCGCAGCCGCCGCTATGGGGTGCCTATTTGATGGAATCTTTCGACGATATACGCACTCGCCGATAGCTGCTGCTGCTGCTGCCGCCGTTGATGGTCTGCGAATTCTCTTTCTGCGTCGCGGGGGGGCGCAGGATCCCCTGGTGCATGTTGTGATACTTCCCCTGCCTGCCCTTGCATTGCCTGTGCTGTGGCTGCCCTAGGATAGACTGACTGGTCAAGGTCGAACCGCCGCTTTGCCTCGCCCTTCCTTACTCAACAACCAACATACTACACAATCTGCCACATGTACCCTACTCCCTTTGCCCGCGTATACTTGCTGTTGTCGCTCCCTAACACAAGACGTGGACATCATTGGTCGTCGGTCGGCGCGAGGGCACTGTGCTGACCTGCGCAGGTACGAATGCAACACTTACATATGCTCGACTCTACTGCGGGTCCGGTGAGGGCCATTACCTTGCCCGTTCGCCCTCCCTTCATCATTTACTTCTGACCTTTGTTGTATACCTCTTCTTCTCTTCTTCCTCTTCTCCTCCCTCTCTGTCTGTGTTTGTCATGAAAATAATAAAACCAATATGTATGATCTGAATCTCATTGCTTGAACCCGCTCAGTTGAAACCCAAGAGACCGGGGTCTTGCTGTATTATTCCCAAGTTGATCCCTCGGGCTCACAAATCAGGAAGGTGTGCTCAAGGTTATCGATGTCGCCGACATACCTCCTTCGACATTGACGTTGATGCAGCTTTTTGATCATCATTCCAGATGGTCTGGGCAGGCGCACTCGCGTGGATCGATACAGGCCTACTATGTAACAAACCAAAGTGAGTACAAAGATTGGAAGGTAAATCATAATTTCGATCCTGGCCAAAAGCAACTGAGCTTCCGAGGCGTTGTACTACGACTTTATCTGGCTCATACTTCCAACTTGTTGCAATCTCTATTTAGTTACTCAAGGCAACGCAACTGAAAGTCTAATGATATCTTTTCTAAGTAAACACATCACCGCATGGTCCGGCAATCCCCCATGTGAGATTTATACGCCCAGTCTGGAAGGACGCACTTTCTGAGCTTGATGTTGACCAAAAACTGACAGGGACGGGAAACGGGAAACGGCAGAACCCCTGGGTCATTTTTTTTTTGTTGTCGTTTAACTTTTTGTTCTTTTTGCACATCCCTGTCACGCATTTACTTGCTTGCGCACCGACCCTTTGGTCGACTTTCGCTGTCAGCGGAGTTGTGTATACCTCGACGCTATCCACCCGACTACCATCAGTCAGACGTCCGAGTCGTTGAAAGCCAGAGTAGCAGCGGGCAAAGCCAACCGACCAATTAAACAATTCACCGGCCGGCCGACCTGACCAGTCTTCAAAGTTCAGGCCTATCTCCTATCTTTGTCGGGTACCAGGCCAACCAACGCAGAAAATATTCCACAGGGCGCCAGGGCGTGAAAGTTACGCCAGGTTACTCCCCAGAGCGCAGATTAGTATTACTGGAGCTCGAAAGTCACAGGACAGCTTAGGGAAGCTACGGGATATAGTCATTGACTGTCGGTATATTTATCTACTTCTCTTGCGTTTGATTCTGATTTACATCGTGCTGCAGGTCGTACATACGCTTGGAGGCTAGAGCCCGGCGAACAAATTTTTTGCGAGGGGTTGGATCAAATCTTTCGCCTGCGAATTGTCACCCATCTTCACTCACTTACCCCGACATTCCTTCGCTATCCATTTCTCCAGTTCCGTCTTGCATTTGTCTGTGCGCGCCGTCTTCTCCAGTCCTGACTGCATCACAGTCCAGCGGAACAAAGCAGAGAACCCCTAATCGTGCTTAATCAAATCTTGGAAAGACTAAAACTCTCCCGGAACTCCCAAAAGTAATCCGTTCCTCCTTGTATCTCTGCGAGCAGCTACTACAAGGACGAACAGGTCTACGATCATAACAGGAGACGAACCAAATGGCTTCCGTTTTGCACGGTGACGAGATGTATTTTGAATCCAACCCACCAACGCTAACGCTCGATATCCCGGGTACTGAATCGTCCTTTTCTGCAACTACCAACGCCAACGCATCTCCATCTCCACCTCCCTCTCCCAGTTTAAATATCCTCGGCGATAACGCCGAGCTTGACCCGAGCACAAGATCCTGCTCAACGACGACTACAACGACGACGGAACAAACTTCATCATCACCATCACTTTCTACGTCTTCGTCCTCTTCTTCATTACCTACCACAGCGGGTGAAACGGTAGAACCCGGCCCTGCGTCGGCGTCTTCGTCAACACTTAATGTCAAATTCGCCCCGCTTCCTCTGCTTGGCCCCCGTAAGCGCCGTTCGACCGCGCCCCTCGGGATGGCCGCGCGCGGGCAGCTCGTGCGAAATCAGCAAAATCAGCGGCGGCGTGCTAGCGCAAACGCAAACGGCAGCGCTGAGGCTGCCCCGCTCCCGCCCGACGTTGTCGTGCTGACCGTGGCCCAGATTGAGGAGTTACGACTGCGTCAGGAGGAAGCAGCAGCGCGGTATGCCCATTTTCAGGCCTCGGCGCATGCGCAGGCGGCACGCCAGACAGAAGCAGAGGTGGTGGTAGAGGAGCAGGAAAAGGAGGCGCGGGAGAGGGAAAGAGCGGAACGGGAGCGAGAGAAACACAGGGATCGGGAGCGGACTCGGCAGAGCGTACATAAGCATGAGCACGACGAGGAGGATCCTGTGCATTCTATCGGAAAGGCGGTCAAAGGCGTTGGCCGCTTTTGGCGCCGTCGCGTAGCAAGCAAGGCCGATCTAGCAGACGCAGCGCAGAGGGACGCCGATAAGAACGACGCCGTTCTAAAGCGACGCAAGTCAGATATCGGACGCCATAGCGACTCCTCTGTAGCCTCATCTGCTTCGTCTTCCTCTACATCCCATCCCCCACCTGTGCCACGGATACCTGCGCCAATACCAGCAATGCCGCTGCGCCCCATCCTCACAAATACTCGGTCGAATACAACTATACGGCAGTTGCCTCCGCTCCCGTCGCCAGCAGACGACGCAGCGACTATCGTTCCACAGCGGGGATTGGATGAGGAGGAAGACAAGGAGCAGGGTAGTGATCTGGATCAAGAGGAGGAAGCGGAGGAAGAGCGCGGCGGGGTATGGGAGGAGGAAATCGGCGACGGCATGTCTCTGAATGCGGCGCAGACAATACTTGGCGTCGCACGCTCAGCTTCGCCGCCTCCACCCTCACCCTCACCGTCGACTTTGTCACCCCCACCAGTGACTGCACCATTACTGCCACCACCACCGGCTACGACTGCAACGATAACAACGACGATTGAAGCTAGTAGTAAGGTTGAGAGCGCACCAGCTTCTCCCCGACGCCTTGTTAAGCCTGCCTTCAACTCTTTTCCTCGCCGTAGCAAAGCCCCCGTCGGCGCATGAGACCTCAATGATTTTATGGATATCCACGGCTACATGATTTATTATCGACCGACGACATCTTATCTGCCAAATGCAAGCACCAAAAGTCAACGCACGCTCGCGCGAGCCCTGATCACCGTTATATTTTACGCCATTTGCCTTGCCCTCACTGGCATCTAATCGGCACAGGCGTATCCCCGCATGGCCTATACCAATTTCTATCTCTAGCTGTATATGTTTGCGGATTGGGATTACCATGGGTGGATCTTATCTTTCTAATTCTTTCTTCAAGGCTTTATTGGTGTTTGTTCTGGACGTAGCTTTCACTCTTGGGTTGGCAAGTGTAATACTTCTGCGGCCGATAGTGATTTGCTGTATGGTTTTTTTCTTTTTGACATCCTATTTATGCATGTCATGTTATGTGGACGTTTTTTTGGAGGGGGGTTATCTGTCGTCACGGTTTGGTGCTCATTCTACATGTAATTATCTTTCTTTTCCCCTTTCCTTCCTTCATTCCTTCCTTCATTTCCTTTCCTCTATTCATTTTTTTGCGTCGCGTTTACATTGGTGATTTATTGGGCTGGATATTTACTATATTTACTCTACGTATAAGTAGTATACATATGCTTTACTCGTCATTTTTGGCATCGGCGTCTGCGTCTGCGTTCGCATACGCGCTATATACTGCACCTGCTTGTGGTATGGTTCTACTTACATTAATGTCATTGGGATTCGGGATACTGAGTTAACGTGCTCTCCTTACAAGTTTCTTGAGTTCGGACTCTGATAGTACCTGTACGTCGTCCTCTGGAGCTTATTTGACAATCAGGATGCATACACAACGAGTAGGCCGCGTACTGTATCCAGAAGCACAATGAAACCTGGAGTATATGGAGGAATGCGTTGTTAGACTGGGCGTTTGGTCAACAGTGTAGCTCTTATATCCGAGCTGGATTTGAGCTTTCGTTATCCGAGTCTCAGTGAAGAGCCCCAAAGGTGATAGCGGGCTAGCATGCGCCCAACAGTCCAGAACTTTGGGCATCCTCAGTTGCTTGAATGAGTTTTGTCCCGGATATTCTCAGTTTCATAATTTTGCGCACGATAGTGATGCTTCAACAGGAAAGAACGAGGACGATTGTTGTTACAAGTGGGATAGAGATTATGCAGGAGTGGAGAAATGGGATCTGGTGAAGAAAATAGATCATGATGAGGTAGGTTTGGACGGAGGTTCAGTTGGTGGTACGCCCCATTCTGGAACGCCTTTCGGGCGTGCGATTCGTACAGGCTCCCAATCTTCGTTGGCAGAAGCACTCAGTCGCTATAATTTCATGATATTAGGACATTCAAATAGAGATGCAACATGAATACGAACGAAATATTCCTCCCGAATGTCGAACTTCTTCCTATTCTTGTCTAACTTGAGCTCCTGCTCTTTCGTCACCTGTATTCAATTGCTATAGCTTCACATAAAACGCGTATTTAAAGAAGAATACGTACGTGCTTGACTTTCTGGTCGTGCATATCGTATCGCGTTTGAGTAAACGTCGTCATTCCGAAAGATGCAGCGACGATGATCAAGACAAACGGAACGCCGAAAAGACTGGGGTGTTTCCTGATAAGTCGGTTCATGTGCGACTTCCGCTGTTGCCCATATGGCTGTGATTCAAAGATAGCCATGTTGCTATTCAGTTTGGAACGATGAAGGACTGCGTTGCGTTGTATACCGAACAGTGAAATGGAATCGTCGTCGGCGTATCACCGGAAATTACCGAGTCTCCAATCTCCAATTTCAAGTCTTCAACACAAATCTCGCAATTTTGTACCTATGTTATTGCGAATTTCTCTAGAAATTACACCAGGAGTATGTCTGCAAATCGTATCGTTTCTCGCTAATGGAGACAATTCGTCAACAATTCGTCTTTTTGGAAGTCATAATCGGAGATTTAACAACTGAATTCGGCAAGTTACGGCTGATCAAATAATTTCTTCTTGGCCGAGCGAATAAAAAAATGACTTCCTTCCTGACTCCCTTTGGGGGATTTCTTTCTCTGACTGGCAGCTCATACCCTAGTCCTGTTATATCGAACCAGAGACCCTAATAGATACGGGTCTCTCACATTCCCAGAAGAAGCATGAGCGGTAAGCACAAGCGATTACACGACATCTAATCTAACCCTGATCTGGTCATCGATTTCTTCCAGTGTCAGTCGTTCTGGGCTCGCAATGGGGTGACGAGGGAAAGGGGAAGCTCGTCGATATCCTTGCAGCTGAAATCGATGTTTGCGCTCGTTGCGCCGGAGGGAACAACGCGGGACACACCATCGTAGTGCCTATCAATGGCACGAAGAAGACGTTTGCTTTCCACTTGCTTCCCAGTGGTATGCCAAGATCTAGATTTATCGAATAAGACCTCTGAATTTGCTCAACAGGGCTTGTTAACCCTTCTTGCGCTGGATTAATCGGTAGCGGTGTTGTCATTCACGTCCCATCGTTCTTCCAAGAGCTTGATGCTTTGGAAAGCCAAGGCCTTGACTGTACAGGTCGTCTCTTCGTCTCCGATCGTGCCCACCTGGTGTTCGATTTCCACCAAATTGTTGACGGATTAAAGGAAGTTGAATTAGGTGGTTCAAGGTACCTCGTTATCTCTCTGCCCGTAACTACCCGAAAAATTGACCGATTTTCATTAGCATTGGTACCACCAAGAAGGGAATTGGTCCGGCTTACTCTGGAAAAGCCTCCCGATCTGGCCTGCGTGTACACCACCTCTTCGACGATACTTTCGCCGCCAAGTTCAGAAAGCTAGTCGAAGGTCGCTTCAAACGTTACGGACACTTCGAATACGACACGGAGGGAGAAATTCTGCGATACAAGAAACTTGCCGAAAGACTCCGTCCCTACGTGATCGACAGTCTGGTCTATCTCCACGATGCTATTTCCTCTGGAAAGAGGGTCCTTGTGGAAGGCGCCAATGCCCTGATGCTTGATCTTGACTTTGGAACCTACCCCTTCGTCACTTCTTCCTCGACTGCCATTGGTGGGGTGTGTACGGGACTGGGTATTCCTCCTAAGTTGATCGGAAACACAATTGGTGTCATCAAAGCGTACACTACGCGTGTTGGTGGAGGACCTTTTCCCACTGAGCAACTCAACGTAAGCTTTCATCTTTACTCTTCCAAGATATCACGAAATAGTTTACATAGGACGTTGGAATCCACTTGCAAGAGGTCGGGCGCGAATAT
Source organism: Pholiota microspora (assembly GCA_003314615.1). Lineage (NCBI taxonomy): Eukaryota > Fungi > Basidiomycota > Agaricomycetes > Agaricales > Strophariaceae > Pholiota > Pholiota microspora. The sequence goes on from QFFD01005412.1 coordinate 24,940, forward strand.
GGAACTACTACTGGTCGTAGAAGACGTTGTGGCTGGCTCGATCTCACCGTAATCAAACATTCCAACATGATCAACGGTTTCGATAGCTTCAACCTCACCAAGCTCGACGTTCTTGACCAACTGCCCGAGATCAAAGTTGGCATCAAATATCTAGTCGACGGGAAAGAGCTCGCTGGCTTCCCTGGTATGTTTTGCTATCGCGTAGGCCTCGTCTAATGCTCATACCTTTTTCAATAGCTGATCTGGATCTCCTCGGCAAAGTCGAGGTGGAATATATCACGCTCCCCGGATGGCAATCATCCATTGAGAAAATCACATCCTACAAAGATCTCCCCGAAAACTGCAGAAAGTACATCGAGTTTATCGAGGTGTTCACCAAGGTCCCCATCAAGTGGATCGGCGTTGGACCTGGACGAGAGAGCATGATAACGAAACCTTGAATTGGAAACGTGATGTTGGAATTTTGTTTAGAACTGACCCTACCTTAGTATAACTTAACCTGATATTTCCTCAGACCTATCTAAATAACGACTAGATTTTCTAGATTGTGATACGGAGAGGAGAGCATCCGCCCTGGAAGCTTAATAAGGTCCTTTTGTGTGGCGTAGTAAAACTGAAATTCATTGAGAGCTTGGGTATTATCTAAGGCCTGGGATGTATGTAGAGTACAAACGGATATTGGTAGATTGTATGGAATTAAGTGTTCACAGAAGAGAAAGCAAGTACCTCCGAATGGCCAATTTGGTTTTAGTAAACAACACTAACTTGCTTCCTGCCATATTTCTCCCAGTTCTTCGAGACAGCCTCGAAGATAAAGTGTGCCACGTCTTTGCGAGAAATGGAGAATCCTGAAAGGTCGCCCTCAGCAGCACGGTACGCATCCTTCTTCTCATCCGCGCGACATTCGCCGTCGTTCAGCAGTGCGGCCCTTACGATCATCACGTTCTTCAACGTTCCAGGAGCGGGCAGTCCTTCCCGTTCTGTCCATTTATCGCCGATGATAGCGGGACTAGGCTCTTCGTCGCGGGGGTTCCAAGTCCAGCCTGCGGTGTGGAATAGAATACGTTCCATGCCGACTTTGTCCAGCAGGGGTTGGCTGATGAGGTAGCCGTACATGGGCTTGAGAAGAAGGGATGCGGCTTCACGCGAAGTACGGGTGACGCCCGCGGTAGAGAGCGCGACAACCTTGGGGAGGGGTCCTGTTTTAGGCATCTCGCACAGGATATTCAAGAGGCATTGAGTGACGAGATTGGCGGGGTTGATGGTGAAGCCTTTTGTCAGACGGAATTTGGGATCTCCCGCTGAAGATTAACATTTAGCACAGACACAAATTTCATTAAATAAGACTGAAACATACTGAATCCGACAGTGAACAGCAAGAGGTCCACCAGTTGCTCTTCCGAAGCTTTCGCCCAAACTTTGCGAACATCTTCAGCGACAAGGGCATCTCCCTGGACGAGTTGTGCTTGTTTCGACTGGACATATTTTTGAATGTCTTTGTCATCATCGAAGTACGCAGGAGTCCTGAGTAGGAAGGTCACTTTGGCCCCGGCGCCTAAAAAGTAGATAGTCAGTCGCTGAGTTGAATGTATCACGATAACGAATGTCTGACCCAGGAATCTAAGCGCTGCATGGTACCCAATGTGACGGGAACCGCCAATGACGAGGATGTTAGATGCCATCTGAACAATGCGAGTATGTAGGTGAATGTAGGTGAACTTGTGGTCTTGGGCAATATGTTCGTTCCCTTTTATATGCGAAGTTCTATAGAAAGTTTATTCTGATAATAGTTCCGAATATGACTCCGCGATGCGCGAATTACAATAGGAAGTACAGCCTGATGTCGGTTTCCGTATGTTCTTGTGATAAGGATCGTCGTTGGCGGAGGACACTCGTTATCCTACCGAGGGCGCAGTCGCCGTTCTGGCTGTGCTAACCTTGAGCAGTACGTGTCAGTTGTGGCGCCCAAGGCGCAGATAGTTTGATTCAATCTATCCCCCGCAGCGTACTTTCAGGAACGGATGTGATTGAATCATCCCGAGTCTCACTGTGGTCTGATATTGCCGCGAGCACGCACGCGGGACACGTTTTTGGGCTTGCCGCCGAAGTACGCGTTCAGGAGGACACGTTGTGGGTAACGTGGCGCGGATGGCGAAGGTGGATTGTGTGCATCGATGGCCTAGAAATCTATAAGAAAGCGAGCGATGGAGTTGAACGGCTCAGAATGGGCGAGAGCAATTGAGTATTAAACGTTCAACGTTCAACGCTCAACCTTCTATGCATACGCCATCTCTCATGCTTTCCCCGTTCATATGATTTAGCCTTGTCCAACATTTGGGCTTATATTCTATGACTTCACAGATGCGAGGGGCTTTTGCGCATTCTGTACTAGTAAGCTGCAAGCCTCAGTAACAAGACTCACCAAACTTGAATCTAACAAGAAGATAGTCATCGGAAAGGCGGTTAAATGAAGATAACAACTTGTCGAATGACCCGTTCGCAGCGGTATTGAAGAAGGAAGGAAAGAATTACCGACGCCAAAAAGTTCGCTAATCGGGTTGCGTGGAAAGCGTAGCGTGCGTAATTTCCTTGCGATACGGGAATTTTATCTAATCTATTAGCGCCAGCCGCGCGCTTGCTGTATGACTTGGACAAAATTCAGCATTGCAATAAGTTTTACTAGCTTTCATCATTCTATCTCCTTACATACTGTCTTGAAGACCGACATTATTGACGACAGACGTAGGATGGGAGAATTATCTCGTCCACATGACCTTAAATTCAAGCTAAGAGAACTGTGGATGACAGCGTACTAGCCCAAATATTACTGAGGAATGGTTCGCTAGACAAACTCTATGTACGAATACGTGATACTCAGATGCACTTCACTGTATCTAGCTCCAAATATAAGGCGGGTATACCCCAGCTGTATCGTAACTCTGTGACCGTTAGAGCGTCCTGAAAACGTAGACGGATCTTGGCAGGTCGTGCCAGTGGCTCAATTACTGTGTCCTCTTGTACGCGCCGGACGCGATAGTGGACACTGTAGCCTTGGTCTCCGATAATTGATACTAGGCACACGTTCAGATCTCCCTCGAGTTACTATTTGGGACCCTCGTTGAGCCTCGTGGCTTCCGGTATGATCATGGGGAAACACCGAGGATTAAGAGAAGGAAAAATAGTTGATCTTTTGACTTGTTCTACGTTTGTAAACGCTTGAGATTGAGGAAATAAGAGCTGTGAGCGTAACTCTGTCGTCAGTAACCGGACAATATTCGATTTTTCTGAGGTGTAATACTTAGAAAACTGATATGAATGTTGAACAGCTCTGTAACTGAACTGAGCGTACATTACAATTTGTGATACTCGCACATTCACCCTTGTCAGAGCTGGCTCGGAGAATACTTACGATCTAAATCACCTAGGCCTGCAATATTTGAGAAACACTCCTGAGACGATCCGGAGCTTACTTGTGGAAAATTCAAGATATCCCTGAGCTCAATCCGTGATAGTAGCGGGAGTCCCGGTAAGTATACCGATTCTAGAGAGAAACTGACATTAACCAGGACTAATTGACCGTCTCAAAGAGCCGCATATTTTTGGGACCGGTTACTTTCCCCACAATTGCCAGTAATAAATAGCACCGTACCCTACGCGAGCTGTTTTATTTTCACTCTACGTTCTCGTAAGTAAATCATTAATAGAAAGGAGTTTCTCCGCATGCGCGTGTATCGACGATGGATTGCACGCACCCAGCACCCTCTAAGTATGCCCGTGTCACACCCCGAGAATTAATATCACCCGTACTCACATAGAAAGGCGTATCATTCCGTGTATTTTAGAACAGAATACGTCGTGACCTTCAAAGACACTCGGTGAGGAACTTAACCAGGAAACTGATACTCACACTTTGAGTCGGTCCCAGTGACACCTGATTTCATATCTACGGCCAATGCTAGCTGGCACGGTTGAGAGATTTATGAGAATAGCCAAAGTAGTACCATGCTTCCACACAACGCTCAGTCAAAGAAGGTCCTGAGGTCGCCCAGGAATCTCTAGTTCCTTCCACTGGCAAAATCAAGGAGCTTCGCAGTACAATGTGTACACATTATTACATCCACGATGTAGATGTGCTTATGGTACTGCTAGATAGTAGGATCCGATCCTGTATAATCACACTCTTCATGTAGCACTTCTACTAGTAAATGGCTTGTGAAACTGTGACCGATGCAGACACATTCCACTCCAGCACATAGGGACTGAAATGAGAGCACAGCGGATAATATCGGGATCTTCAGCACTATCTCCTCTGCAAATCTCCCACCGTTCCGCACATACAATCCAATCTGATTCGATTCCCAGCGGCAGAAGAGCTCGTATTCATTCCTCTCAGGGAAATTCATCAATTGAGCTAGGAATGGTGTAACACGACGGTCTTATGCGGGATTCAATTGTGTAAATCATGGCGCCTCATACTACTACGAAGGGGGACACCAAGCTGCTAGTCAGAAAGTAATTTGAATGGCTGTTCAAAGCTTTTAACTCGAGTGGGCGTTAATTGAGCTACAAACGAACCGAATCCGAACCGGCCTCCGATAACGGATCGGAAAGATGATTCTAGTGGTTCACGATGGACAGAGAAGCTCAAAAAATAGTAGTACCACACGAAGAAGTCGGTATGATATCCTAAGGCTAAGTACGATGCAGCCATCTATAGCTAGGAAGAGCGTACGCCTGAGTATAATAATATTTCGCTCTCGGTACGAAGAGTCCGAGAGTCCCGAAGGCAAGAGACAGAATGGCGCCATGTTGGCGTCCAACACTGGTGATTCTTTGCGATAGCATTATACACAGGTGGTAGGAATACCAAAACAGAACAAGGCAAAGAGCTAACTGCGTTAAATTCTTGGGTTACTCTACAACGTCGATGCTCCATAGTTAGCATTAACAACCCGCATTTGCTTCCTCTTCCTTGGACCTAATAGTACCATCAAGACCCTCATGAGAGTGAATCACATCAGTGGCCCAATGACTCCAGCGAGCCGTCATGATATGCAGTCCCAGATGTAGAGTGTAAATCCCTCATCACTGACTAGCATGTATACCCAGTGGCAAACGGCCGATGTCAGATGAGATTAGATATCCTGAACCGGTAACTCACGAATAGCACTAAGTCAGATTAGATAAATATAAGCAAGCTGTCATGAAAATCATCAGAGGATCATCGGGGGATCATGTCACGTTGAATAGCCGCTGTCCTTTTTGAGTTCCATCGGTGTTGAAATTGAAGGTACGAATTCTACATGCCGGTCAAGTCACAGTCGGCGGAATAGACAACGTTAATCGGAAAGGTTTCTCTTTCTCGAAGACCAACGTTCAACCACCAGTGACGGGTTCCCTAGGCTCCCGAAACGTAGGATCATCACTGCAGCAAGAATCGCCGTTTCAATTCTATAGGTTCCCTGATACATGTCATCTATGCTTCGACATGAGAAAATGCCTCAAGTCGAGCCTGAGCCCGCGTTGGATAGCATGAAAAGGCCATTCGAGCTGGACTAAGGTTGCAACCCACTGAATGGAGCATAGCGTTGTCCTTTGCGATTCACTGATCAAAAAATGACCTCGTGTACTGCGCAAGCAGTGGGCGCTAATCTAAGTAATTGTAGAGTATCATGCATGTATCAATCCTGGAAGAGTCCCAGCCCTGACAGAGAGGAAGCAGCATACACGAGGCAAGCCGCCCAGGCAGGTCGTAGGCACAAGAACATGAGGATAGTTGACCGAGGCATCAGAGAATGATTGAAACACGAGGAGGAAGCTAGGAGGAAGCTGCGAGGAAGATGAGACACAGGACACGAGGAGAAAGCGTCGTGGAGGTCTATTTGAGCACATAGAATGGAAGTTGGGGGTTACTGAAGAGGCTGAACCATCAGACTGATACGTTTAGATTACGGTGTTCGAAACATGAATACTGTGGTATCGCCCTACGACACTTTTCTGTAGTGCGGATGCCAGAAACGAGTAAGGAAAACAACAAGTGATGAGCGCTAATTCCGCAACATCTCTTTGAAGAATGAGCCAAGCATGAAGCTCAATAATGACTGGGGTATGAATTTGGGGCAGTGGGGTTGCGCAGCGGCCATTAGGCAACGAGGCAAGATCCTCATATGTCCAATAAGACAAAATCTGCATAGCTATGTCCTGTAAGATTCAGGAGAGTAGTGTTGAGGCAGAGGGTGACCTGAAAGGGCGAAGGGCTAATCAGACAACATACTGGTAATACTCGAGAAGCACCTAGATGTGTACAGCGCAGTGTACGACTTTGGTATTGATTTCCCAGATAATGAGAGAAGAAAGAACCGGAAGGAGAGAGTCAGACGAGTCAAAACGTGGCTGCGCGCAGGCGCGGCTGAACATCGGAGACCACTAGAAAGGAGGAATGCCGACGCAAAACATAATCACCACGTTTGGTTCAGAACGATAAAAGGTTATCTGATCAACAATGACACATACCTTTACAATGCGGCTAATCAGCCATGCGATCCTCCAAGATGCCCCCAATTTACACAGCATTGGGGTGGTGAATGAAACACAACAGGTATGAGGTTGGGGAGCTAGGGCACACACAATGCATGTACTTACACTCATTAATACAGTTTCAATTGAACGACTTCCATAGAAGAGTATGAGTCTCAAAGTCGTATGGTTATTGTGGTAAGGAGGACAAAAGGAGGATGCTAAACCAAACTGCGGTCAGGATTTCAAAAGTTCCCACGGACCAGGCCTAGGATTCATAATCTTTGTCCAACCACACGCGCTTCGTCGACAACTCCCATCGCGCCGCAAGGTCAAAACTTTGTTCCCGCTCTGAAGCGCTATATCAAATCGGTCAGACGCCCTCACAGGAGTGCATCCGACGCATAGTATTCGCGTAGCGATGCGGGAAACACGCTGTTACACTGTGGCCGCTGACCCAGGTGAGGTTGTCTCTAAATTCGTGTAGACAGAGTTATGAGTGAAAGTAAGTGGGGAAGGCGTATGAAAAATTGCTGACGCTGGAAAGAATCACCCTCACTTTGCGAATACGAGTCTTTCGGAACAGCTAGAATGCCAGTTGTACAGTCATCCATTTGGCGGATTCAACCGCTTGCATGCTCGTTGCACGCGCGGTGTAACCAGTACTTCCTATGCACAAAGAATCATGGAAGCTCTGACTTAGTACAGTATCGTTGGACGGCTCTGTCACCCCGTTCCCCAATTACTCTGTCAATCACGATGCGTTCCCAGTGGCACCACGCTGGCTTCCATGCCCGCCGCAGGGTGCAGAAGAAGGATAGAAACTGCTCACGCGCACATACGCATGAGCGTAATTTATATGTACAGCCCAAAAATCGCTTACAACGAGGCGTGCATGAGGTGCCGCCTGGCGCCGCGCGTATGCGTAAATCCCCTGAACGCGCGAGTTATGCGAAGGCGCGCTTGATGTGCGCGATTATCTGTGTCATCTGACGTCAGCATGTAGGATCGCAGTCAACTGTGCCGGCTCGATTTGATTCCCCACAAGGGAGAGATAAGATAACGCCGGATCTACTGGGATCACATTGCATTATCAGCGCGCACTGAAGAAAGAGAGCAGAGAGAGGTGAAAGAGGTAGTGGAAGTTACTATTGTTTCTGGTATCTGCTCAGAAGTGGAAGGTCCGTATTCGCTTTTTTGAATAGAGGGTGTAGGAAAAACGAGGTTTATGCTGGCTCGTTCACTGACAGGGGTGTTTTGAATTTGATAGGCGCCGGAAGGACTTGCGAAATCAACGCGAAATACCAAATTCTGTGTTTCTGGAATTAACGATAAACGCGTTTAGCTGCAGATATGTAGGTGTTTGTACATACATGCGTGGAGATCCTGAGGACATCATATGGTTTACTCTTGATCTCCTTCAGTATTAATTGTACCAATAGTTGAGGCGAAGTCTAGTCTTCTGAAGATTGAACCCCGTTGCTAAGAGTTAGTATAAAGCTGTGTTAGTGTAAGTCCATGCGTTCACTTAAAGTATTAACTCGTCTTCTCATATGCAAATCAAAAGATAGTCGGATTCTGTAAACCGATGGTCAACCGGTGGTAAGCCGTACGCGCGATAGGTGCGTTTAAAGTTTGGGCTTCCGCGGAGAACCTGAGTAGGTTCAGCGAGCACCCGCCCTCGGCGAGTCTCGGAGGTCGTATTTTCTGTCGACATTGTACCTGTTCATTGACGTTTGTAGTGACAGCTTGAACTTGAGAAATATTTTTAGTTTCTGTGGGACCGATACAAAAACTCCAACTCCAACTTGGTAGACGGATAACTATGAACCGACGGCGTTTAGGACACTCGTTCCTTCTTTTTTACTTCTTATTCTGGCATATGGTTTACCGCCGACCGGTAACCCGATTCTTCCTGCCCCATGCCATGGGCCACGGCGGAAGTATTCCGTCCTTTTCCAATATCCATCTCTTCTTCATATATTAATTTGATTAACCTTCACCCACAACTTGTTCACCGACGCGATGTACAAGATGCCGACCTTGCGCCATCATACATGAGAGAAAATGAAAAGTCAACAAACCAGTGAATTTCACCAAACTTATGCTTCGATAAATTAGGAGACGCGAGTACACCTTGCGAGGGAGTGAAGCAGCGTACCGCACCTTCCGAGAGCTATTTTGTTTAAATACCGGTGGGACCCGATGAAAACGCCCAAGCGTGGCCAACATGGAATGACGCAAGAAAATAGAGGCGCGCGGAGGTCGGCGAAACCCGATAGGGTTTTTAATAAGTACTTCCTCTACTATGTCATGTAGACTTATTATCGTCTTCTACCAGACCATGTCATTGAGAATAGTTCTTACGCCACTATGAACTATGTCGCCCCGCAGTAGCTAGTTCCAATGCCTTGCATTAGACAATATATGACGTGGATAGCAATTCATGCCGTTTTGTACCCAGCCAGATTTTATTTCCTCCAACGAAGACTATTACGCTGATCATCAGTTGAAAGTCTCGCAGAACAGACGCGAATCCGGACGCGCGCGATCAACGCAGTTCGATGCGTTCCCCATCTGCTACATTTGAAGCCAACTCAAAAAATCAATTAACGAATTGATGACGCGGCGCGCTCGGGTTCCTTGATTCCTAGGATTCAGATTCAAATCAAGCTGCTCGCGAGCAGGGGGCTCATTGATCAACGAATGTGCCACTGCCGGCGTAGACGCAACGCGTATTCCACCGAATTATCAGTAAACATTACAAAGCTATCGTTTGTAATCTATAGCTATTTGAAGTCGAGTCATTCAACTGAATTCAACAGTATCGGGCGCGCCCGCCGGTCGCTGCGTTTGGATGAGTTGAAGGATGGCCGTGGGGATGCGTGAGCATCAAGTAGAAACTGAGATGAGAGAAGAGGTATCATTTCAGGCATTTTGACGGATTTCCCCTTCTAAGAAGGGTACACACGGGTTAGTCACGACCATGATTAATGATACTGTTCATTGCTTGCTTAGGCACAAAGGCAGATGTAGAGTATGTCAAACTTAACTAATCTGATTACTGATTGCAATCCTTCTAAGCTTAATAGACACAGGAAGCCACGAGCTCTACGACCCCCACGGGCGAAGGCTGAAACTCACTGGCGCTAGCCTCTTCGATTATCAAGCGGAAAGGTGAGCTTTATGTACGATACTACTCGGCCGCCGATGCGGCCGCGTCGAAGCGCGCACAAAATAGCGCACCGAAGTGCGTCCTGGGTTCACGTCCGGTGTTATAGGGATTCTACGCATACCAATAAGAAACAGACCAGTTTGCATTTCTATGTCGGATTCCAACATACCATGATCATTTTTATCCTGCCGCGGTTCGACAGTTAATCTCTGTATCCATCTACCTGTTGAACGAATTCTAGACATGCTAGCGTTGTAGAACACAGAGGAATAACTATCCAGAACGTGGAGTCAGACGATCCATCGTCACTATTATCATCACCTATGATACTCCGATGACAGCCTATATACATCCTTCAGACTCTCTAGATTTTGATACCCATCATCCATGCGCTCTGCGTCTTCTCCTCGTCGCACGCTTCGTCCAATCGATGTCGCGTCTCAGCCACTATCTTCCCCTGATGCCGTTGGTCATACTCGTCCATTGCTCCCATTCGTTTACCATTAAATCTGAACGTTCTAGGCGTCTCATTTTCGATGAAAGTGAGTCTTGATGAACGCGCGCACGCTATAGGTCGCACAGTAATACTGGAGTCTAGACCGGCGTGCGGTCACGCTGCCTTTTGGGCAGGTTCTGTAAAGCCTGAATATGGTCAAAGCTTCCTTAAGCAGCTTGGGTCTCGACTTATCACCGATACTTTACTGAGACTTTCAACACTGATATTAAAGCAGAGCAAGGAGGCAGTTTAGAAAGTAGGTCAAGCTAAATTTATATAGGTAGGCAAGTGCGGAGTATTATCGACGTCTGGGCCTTGCAAACGCAGTAGAGTGTCTATCGCCGCCCTGTTTTTAATGAAGAACAGAGCTTTGAGAAACAGAAGTGGCATGCCAAGGTCAGATAAATGGAAAGCTCGCGAGTTACTCCTCTTATCTACGCATCCAGACTTCTTCAGAATTCTTTGGTTTGCTTGTTGGTTCACTTCAATCATTCGTATTCAACTACGCCATCTCGGGCTGATGTTCGGTATGCATCCGAGGAACCTAGCGAATCTTTCCTGTTCGTGAATGTTCAGTCGTCTTGCATTTTCTATTGTTTTATTACAACAAGATGTATGATGATGTTAGACAAGCTACACTCACATCACTCGATTTGCTTTTGAATTGTTTGAATATACCTCGCAGTGGCACATCTACGGGAACATTCCATGCTCGTTTGTGTAGGACGTTAACAAAAGGCGGATGACTGACATTATTGATGCCAACTGCATGGCACGTCGATGAGAAGGTATCTGCTCTTCTTCTAGATGTTCTCGAATGGCGAAGTTGTCTTGAGTTATTCTAAACAAGATAGATGCATAGATGGAGAACTTGCCGTTCCTGACTACACGTTATAATCACTCGGCGCCATGAGATGGATTTTGAACGCGCGAAATTACCTAGTGGTTCAGACTGCTTGAACATACACCGCAGCGTCCCGCTTGGCCCCGTCGAAGTGGAGCCTGATATTGGCATTGCTGATGATACTACAGTTGACTGGAAATATAAATGTTGACGTTGACTGTCAATAGGAATTTGCTCTGGGGAAACGGTGCCCCGTGCAAGATGCACGTTGCTAACTTCCTTCAATCATCCATCTAATCAGCGAAAGGTAGAAGTGATATGCGATTATCTTACCGCCCACACAATCAACTTCGTACCACGGACACGCTGTGATACAGTAGTAAGTAAACCTACGCGATGTGAATGTGATGTGACAAGAAACAAGACAAAGAGCTGCTATGGTATGACACGATATGATCATTGGGGCACCTCTACGGCTCGGATAATGTGAAGTGTAGAGTAAGTACTTTCATTTAGATTTACCCTGAATGGTTGATTTCGGCGTCGAGGCGGGCTATCTACTCCAGGATCCCCGGGATGCGCGTGCGCTTGCGTACTATATTGACCGAGATGTCCCAGTTGAAGGTTTCCCGAGGTTTTGGCAAGTTCAAACTGCACGCTAGGTGGTCAGCTGATTGCGTATGCGTTCGTGCACAGTCGGCTGGCCGTGTGCGGCGATATGGTTCATGAGGTGGGTATAGAATAGAATAAAACGGCAATGGCGCCCCGTGTTCTGCAAATGCACTGGTATACGCAATACGCAGCCTGATATACCTAAATCTTGAAGCGTTAGAGTGTGTGCGCAGTACATATGATTCCAGTTATACGTACGTTGGGAGAACGGCTAGTTCGAGATGACTGCGCGTGCAGCCGTGCGTGCGTGCGTGTATGCTCATATCTACATCATCATCGGCATCTTCTGAATCCAAAATCATCATCTGCGAGAGATAACTCGTTAGACAATCACCCATCGCGGGTCACATCGCGGCGACTCGGATAGATTCAGATGGATAATGGATAATAGATGCTTAGTGTAATGATCATCCCATACGGCTAATGATAATATTAACGTGTTGACTTACCTGACCTTTCAGGTGAACACCCTCATCTTGGACGCGTATGATTCAGAAGCTTCCAAGCGCGCTGCTTGATCACGATGGGCATGCCCTGCGTAGATAACACTGGGTAAGGGCCCTCTCTTCACTCCTACACCCACGAACTTCGCGGGGTGCACGGTGAACCAGGTTCAATTCAGATGGTGTGTAGAAAAAGCCCTAGCCGTGCTCTTGAAGGAAAGAGGTAAGAAGAAAGATAAGATTAAAGAGAGACGGGTGTGTGTGAGCAGAGTCCGGATTCAGCTCGCGAATCCGGATTCCTGAGTCGGCTCGGTGAATCCCTGGGAGACGAGCCGACCGCCAGACATTTGACACGTTGTGGACGCTCAGCTGAAGCGTTTACGATTTCTAGGCAGAAGGATTTAGGAAGCGAGAGGAAACAAAGGGAAAGCTGGAGCGGCGCCCGAGCGTGGTGGACGCAGAAGGAGGTCGCATGAGAGTCGCATTGTCGCGAATGAATGGCAAATGACGCGCTGTGGCGGCCCTGTCCTCAGAAGCGCGCAGACGCGTTACGCGTATACATACCGCATTGAACTCGTACTTGGATAATAAGAAGAATAGATACGATATACAATGTATAACTCACCTTATTCTAATTGACAATGAGCAGTCATATTGCAACCGAAGTTCGATTCTTCGAAGCTCGACGCGTAGATGAACATATATGCGCGTACGGCGTTGTGCGTCACGCTCAGTAACGAGGCGCCTTTCCAAATTGTCAGAGTCGTGATTCGCGATCGGTCTTTGAGACACCGGCGCTTTGTGTTGATTGATATCCCAGAGATCTAATCTGTTCTGTATATCCTTTCTCCTTCCAAACGTCGCGTTATGTAGTAGCATTCAAGGGACGCGTTCAAAGCAAGGAAGGAAAGGCAAAATTGACAGATATATGGCGCCCAGAACTTTGAACAAGACCAGACAGGCGGTTCGCATTTTTGAAGCCCTTAGCAGACAGAACACGAAGTGTTGGAAGGTTAGAGCGAGGCGTATGTCCGTCGTCCGCCGTGCCTTCGCGTACATGATACCTGTAAATTGCTCTGGATTTGGTCCCTCCCTGTAATTGCAAAAGATATGGTTTTACATCCATGGGGAATTAGCCTAGGAACTCGATTGCGAACGGATGCTTATGCTTTATGATGTGTAAAATCGATTGTTCGAGATAATCATTGTCATTAATTGATATGACAGAGGTCGCCAGGATGAAGGCGAATTCCAAGACGCAGAGTGGTTGGTGGCCGGAGAGCCAGTCGGTGGCATTTTCTGAGGCGTGATTGAATATTCCGGCATCTTGATAATTAAACCTGTACGCATCATTAACCCGCCAACAGGACGCACACGAAGTCGCAGACAATGGATTTTGGAGATGGCCTTGGACTCTGCATGCAGGGAGAACAGCGACCAGGACACGCGACCAGAAGACAATCCATTTTTCCCAAAGAAGCAAGGGTATCCATAGAAATCCTGAGGATAGAAGCCGTGCCACACCACACCAATAGAATCGAGTGGCACTCCGGTCTTCCATCGGATGCAGACGAACCAAACCAGATCTAGATCGCACACGCATTCCTCGCGTCCCGTCGCGGTCCTTCCTGCGCCTCCAGCCCCGGGGCCATCCACGCACCCACCAGCGAATGCATTTCCCCGTTCGGGAATGGGGAGAAGATTGCGATTAGAATAGGTTCGCCTTGCGATTGCGGATTTCCCGGCCTGTCATCCCATCCGCATCCGTTTAGCGAAGGTGTGCGTTCGCTTTTCCCGGGTGGGTAGGCGTATGGATATGGGATATATATAATGCCCCCCCAGAAGGACTTTTGAACCGTGTATAATTTCCTCCCCTCTCGCTTGGCCCACTGCCCCCTGTCCCAGCCCCCTATCCCGTCCGCTCCTCATCGCACAAGCACTTGCACTCGTCGAAGAGTCTGAGACAGGTCCTCACCCCAACCTCGACGAGCACCGCATCCAAGAAGAAGATAAGCCGACCGATATAGCAATTGAAGGAGAGCGCAGACAAAGCAAAGACACGGGTGAGTCAAGTCTCTCAGCTCTTTCATCGGATACGGACCGGCAAGCTGACATTGAACTTGTTTCTTCCTTTCCCTTCCGGGTTTTCTCCATCCCCTTTCTCTGTTGTTTGCCGGCCTTTTTGCTTTATTATCACGGGGTGCTTTTCGTTGATAATCTGCCTTTCATCCCACCCGTTCTTTCATCTTCGCATCTCCTCCCGTTTCCCATCGCAATCTCAGGTGCTATAAAGCAAAGCCCCACCACATCTCTATCCCCACACACAAACTACCCACTCACCGTCACAGAGCATGCCCCGCTCACGCTCGCCAATTGACTTGTACGCGTCGTCAACAGCCATGTACGACAGCAATAACACCACGAACACGCGCTCCTCATCTCCCCTGCACTTCCTCAACCCCGCGGCCATGGTGCACGCCGCGAGTCACAGCACTAGCTCTGGGTACGGTGCTGCGAAGAAGAGACGAAGGCACTCTGCGGACGTGTCGCGTCTCCTTGACCCAAGCTATATGCCTTCTTCATCGAACGGGGCGCGCCGCAGCGCGAGCGTCAGCGTTTACATCGATCCCCACGGCGACCTCCACGACCCAGACTACCGCCATTTTCCCATCGCCTCCCCACCACACTCACAACACTCCCCTACATCTCACCAGAACCACCGTCACCACCAGCACTCGCCAACATACTCTTACACCAGTCACTACGGGCGCCGGACGCCTCCGCGACCGCATTTTGACTGGGAGCTCGCGCTCGACGAGAGTGCATTGGACGATGAGTACCCCGAAGACGAAGACGACCTGCTATCGCACCACAACTACTATGGCAACTCGCGGCGACCTCCCAACTCGCGCCGTCCACCCTCGATATCCACAACGACGACGATGCGCACTGGGGGTGCAGGGTACAGCTACTACTCCCCTACCGGAACGGCGAGCACGCTACCAACGTCGTGCGAGGACGACTCGTCGCCGTTTGACGCCGAGCGCGAGAAGGAGGACAGGAAAGAGCGCGAACGAGAGGAGAAACGCGAGAGAAGAGAGATGTTGAAGCAAAGGAAGAGGATGACGAAGGAGAAGCGAGCCGTCGATGCAGAGAAGACGCCCGTGCGCTCGGTGTCGCTCGACGATGAGCGACCCACAGTCGACATTGAGGACCGACTTCCAGAGGATGAAGACGACGACGACATACGCACGTTACAACAGCAGGGCGAGTATGTTCCGAGCTGCACGCAGAGCCTGCGGCGCCAGTGGCAGGCGTTCGCTCTGCGCGTGCGCTTCGGTATGTTCCGCGCGCGCCGCCGTGTGGAGCGCAAAGTGCAGAAGCTCCTCTAAGCCTCCTCGATCTCCGTATTCTTGTCACTTTCTCGGATTCCGGTTCGTCATAAATCCTCGACGTCGACGTCATCAGAGGAACATGGCTTCCCCACCCACCTCCCCACCCAAACACCATCGCGGAGTTCCGCTTCGCATTTCCGGATTTCCCATGTCTCTTTCATTTCTCTTCGAGTCCTTTCGGGTCATTTCGCCTTTGCATCGGGTTTCTGCCTGCCTTCAATCCTCGTTGTATTCAACTGCATCCATCATCAGCATCATCATCAGTGTCGTCACTTCTACCGTCATTCGATTTGCAGCCAGCGGAAGGATCGCCTCTGGGAGAGCGTATACGCTGAAACAGAGTCACTACAAGCACATGTTGTCGAGACGCTGCCAATTCGAGCGCACGGAGAAGTGGGAAGAGAGAAGCAAATTGTCGACGGAGCGAGTATATGCGCCCCCGTCTTCTAACAAAGCCAAACACTCTCTTCTCAGTGAACTTTTCCTTTCCTTTTCTCTTCTTTTCTCTGATACTCTACATCACGACCATTGACGACCTCTCATGACCTTTATACCACGGATTCATCATCATCATACATCATAATCATCCCCATAGAGCGCCGAGAGCGTCTCTCCTTGGCTTCCGACGCATTTTCATATGTTGTATACATACATCTGCTCCTCATGCCCCGCCCAAAAAGACATTCGAGTGTTTTCCCGCATCTGTTCGTATATATGTCATCCCCATCCCCACCATTACAAGGTGGTTCTGTTTTCCCTTACCTGCTCTCGTCCTCATCCTCTCGCTTCCCATACTATTCATTCCATCGCACCCGGCTATCAACTCTATCTCTGTCTATTTCGTCTATCTGCCCTCTCCAAGCCTGTTTTTTTAGTAGTTGTTGTATGTAGGTTTTTTTTATGATTAACTGTGAATTGGTTTCGTTACTACACACGGTGTGCGCTCTGAGTGCCCATTAAACATTGGAACCGATGGAAAATTAGCGGTTGTATTGAGGTTGCAATCAGGCTGCAGTACCTGAGAATCATTAACTCGGCTTCACAGTTGCCTGATTCATTCTTGACTTCAGTCTGACCGAAATTTTCAATCGTTAGTCAGGTAGCACTAATGCAAAGTCAGTCGTCAGTGCATTTGGTTTGACATTAGTCAGGGCCATAGTCAGGCATACACACGACCACGCTCATTCGGATAGATTTGCGGTACAAAAAATGACTCGACATCTGGTTGGTTATTCCGAGTAATGCATGTCTGTACTTAGGAAGTCTTGGAATCCCATTAAACTTTGCGGCGTAACCAGCGAATCGTGGTCGGGAAGCGCTGCGGACTCAAACATGGCTCGGAAAGTAATGGTACATGGTACACCGTGCGCAAGTACCAAAATGTATACCTTGCTCCAGCTAGTAGCGGTGGATCCCGGTGAAGAAGGATACTCACCTACCACTGGCAGGAGGATCAGCATGGAATCTTCAACAACCAAGTTCACCTTCAAGTTCAAGTTTGTCGATCCCAATTCAGGCCTGCTCCCTTCCTCTCCAAGCTTTCCAAACCAACCCCACGATTAGCGCGGGGGTTCCAAGTCAGAAGAAGGGCAGCGGCAGTACCGCACTTTGCTCATATTAATATTAAAGATAAGCAAACCTTGAAGCTTCAATAATTTCGATGTCCCCCAAGTCGGGGGTTGATCAGACCGACGCTTGCATGTGAGGCGTGTGAATTTGTCTTCAGTGGCACGATTATGTTTATTTTTAGATCTTGCATTCCTGATTAATTGGGCTCTCTGTCGTGCGCGACTAGCATAGGACCATTTTCGAGTGAAGTTCGTTTGAAGGTTCAGATCCTCATACGAGCTTCAAACGGTTCGAGTTTATTTCACATCCAATGTCATGCGGGCTGCAGTGCTAAGCTCTGCGATGAAGTCTTCTACATACGATGGCTTATCCACTGCACACCAATGCACAGGCTCAAGATCCGGACGCGTGTTGGAAGTTAAAGGATAGTATTCTGAGAAAGATAATCAGACGATAATCCTACATCATACGAGTATCGTCACGACCACTAAGTCAGTATTACAAAGGATACTTCAGTATGACGCATCGCAAGCACGGAATGACGTCGGAATAAATCCACGAGCAAGACATACAAACTTAACACTGTGTATTTCCAGAACCTCTATGTGATAATGGTCATCGAGGCGTCACCGATACTCAGCTTAATAATAACTCGAACTTCGAGGAGGCTCGTGTTAGTTCCTACATGAGTTTTGGGTGAGTTGTGGTGGCATGACGCGGGGTGACATCGGAGAATTGATAAATTCGTTCCAGGTACAAGAGCGAAGGGAGGCTGCACAGACAGAATACGGCCGTGTTCAACAACGTTGCCTGCATCAAGTGACTGTATTCGCCATGGCCTGCTCTTGTAGGGAAGGCAATTCAGCTGAGGGTGGTATGGTAGGTAGGCATAGCCTCCTCAAGTCAGATCGAATATTTTCTGTGTGCGCAGGCAGCTTGCTGCTCGGCACGGCTGCTCAGTATGAAAGCAACCAAAAAGGAACCGTACTTAAATGACTATTGCTATAACGCCCCCACCTTCCCGATCGTCCTGATCGGCCTCGGTGGCAGTGCGATTTCCTGTCAAGGCAGACGCCACAGTGCTGCCCGTGGGGTATAATTTACCTCTTTGGGTAATCACTCTGTATATAAATACATGCATATGTTCTGATTCGAAGTTGCAGAGCAGTTCGTTGTATATAATTACTGCAACCATACTCTGAACGAAGGTCGGACCAGCGTGTTTGTCGCCAACACGCCAGTAACTCGATACCTTTTTGGGGTTCGGACAATTGATTACTCTACTCTATTTCTCAGCATCTCTCAAAGTGTTTTTAAAGTCGTTAGGGCTCTAATCGTTACTATTGCAAGCTAATGGATTTTAATTTGCGAGATTCTCGGCATGTGCAGTGCAGTGAAGGCGTGCCGCAGTGCGCGCTTGTGTGTATACCTCCCACGGTGTGAGTCTTATTATATTGCGTCGAACAATCAGCAAAACAATAGGAGGAAGAGGATTGACTCGGTTTGTTAGTTTTCAAACGATAATCAGAAAGATTTCATGTAGCCTTGGTATTGACTTTGGCCGGAAGCTGTGCCAGTTGTGTGCGTTTGAAAGATTATTGGAGAGTGAACTTGAAGACGCATATGCAATTGGTATGCAGTGCAGACGCAACCTGACTCACTTGTTCGAATGATAAACAGTAATTTTCACTGTCATCTAGTGACTCAATATCAGTATAGAGTCAATAGGTGGAAATACGCCGGGGTGCGGCGCATAAATTCGAGCTCCACAGGCAAGGTCGGCGGAAGAGGTATTCAGAACTCGTTAAGGCATCAAAATATGTACGGGTCTTTGTAGGCGCTTTGACCGAAGCTAGGATCTCTGGGATCATAGTGGGTTCTAAATTCTGGATTCTTATTGCTCGGTATCTGGGATCTGTCTCCTAGGGCATCAGATTTCAAAGGTAAGCATCCAGGAGCCCAGGTCAAAGCTCAGTCGCCTGTCGATCGGCAGAGAGTTCAGAAATTAACTTTTTGTCCAAGCCGCTCGGTCCATTCCCCCGTCAAGCTCAGTTTCGACAAAGAGCTTGCGTAGCGTGTAGCTGGTCGATGAAACTTTGATGATTTCTCATCGACTGTTCGCGGTTCGTAGATCTCGTCTGCTTCCCGCGAGAATGTAAAATATCCCCAAAACGTTGAAGCAGCATGCAGCCTCAATCTAACAGGATGCAGGGGCATAAATATAGATATAACGGAATTACTTATTGGGAAAAAAATCAGGAAGACGCGAGCGAAATTTCCTAGTGCCCCAAAATTGAGAATGTCATTCAGAACGTGTTCCAAAGGCGTTTCTAAAGATGGTAACCACTAGGAATCATACCTAAATTCCAACGCGCCCCACCTCGCCTTTGAGAAGCATGCCAAAGGCGCCTTAAGGTCTAAAATCTGCGATGACCTCGTATAAAGAAACGCGTAAGAATTCACCGGCCGGCGCTCAACCGACGCTTGACGTATGCGTGTTAGGTACGGAGCTTATATGGTCGGTCTTTAGGACGCGTTATGTACTTTAAGCGTAAAAGGGATCAAATTCGCTAACTTGTAAAAGGTGTTTGTTTGGGCATTTCGCACAAGCGAAGGACGAAGATTCAGGGAGATCGGCATGCGACAAGGCTCATGGTGATCCGGACCAGATAAGATTGTGCATGATAAAAATTATGCCGTGCAGTATATGCCTCCTACGGCACGAAGTTCGTGATATAAGATTTCAGACTCAATTGTGCTTCGTGAGTGGATATCATTGCCGAAGCTCAATCAACTTACTCTAGTATCCATCAACCAAGGTAACCTACTTTACGGTAACGATTAATCAAGCACGCCAGGTATTTCTTCAGCCATCTAGGCTTTGCTTCATACCTCAATATTTCACAAAGCAGAGTGTCGGTATTTCAGGCAATTCTACTATACTCGACCCATAGGCACGTGTCGACATGTATCATACCATCACGACTTGTACATCTCTGAACCCTTGTGGTGATAGTCGGGAAACGGCGCATCATTCCATCAGCCGTGCCTCCACCTCACCTGCGCCTCGCGAAGGAGGTGTACATTTTTGTTATCTATGGAATGAGCTCGCCTTTTGGCAACATTATTATCATAGTCATTATCATACCATGGGACTCCCGTGGTGTTGCGAGTGTATAATAGACCCACGTCCAGGGATTTTCCGCTGAAGTACGTCCCTGCATATTTCTACTGAACTGCTCATACTGATATGTAGATTTTTCAATCCTTTTGTAGCATGCGCCGGTGTAAATTATCAGCCTCTTCAGTAATTCCATTTGTATCTTTCTAAATCTTAATTGATAGCGCTGGCACCAAGACGTCCCACAATGGTTCGGACCCAGAGATTTCAATTCAAAATTTGGTGCGCGCACCGGACCTGAGAACTCAGACGTGCTCACGTTAGATCGATTCAGCTGTAAAAATTATAACGATGCAACTATCAAGAAGCAAAATCAATGCGTTAAGGTTGCGCGTCATATTCACACCTCAATTTAGACGCCGCGACGCGGAAGAGAATTATCTAATCTATAAATAGATTATCTGAGCGCTAAAGATGTAGCCAAGCTTGGTAGCTTTGAACATCGTCCAAATGTTCCAACTTAACGCCATTTCTCTCACAAGCTTACAGTAGTGAGACTCAATTTTTAATTTAAGATTGTTCTAATTCAAATGACGTGGTACATGGATGTAGTATGCACCGATCAGGAAAGGTTTTTGCCAGCTCATTGCAATGTGTTGGGCGCAATATGACCACTGCACCTTAGTCCAGAAGTAATCGAGTCTCTGTTATATGAATCTACAGCTGTCGTAGGGAATGAAAGGTCCAACAAGGGATTTAAGCTCTGTTTCTCCCACATCATTGATGAGGTCAAAAGGAATCTAGTCATCGATTTCCTGTTATGTTCACTGACTCACTACTAGCGAATAGCCCAGCTATTCGTCGTCTGTATATTTTCTACAGTGAAACAGATATATATCAAATACATCCAGACCTCATATTGAAAGGCGGATATTTACCTGGCTGATGTCTGAGGCTGGCGGTTATTATTGAACAATGAAAATAAGACTCCTGAACTGGGGCGGCTGACACTAGTTGTAATAGCTTGTTCATCCTCTAAATCGTGTACTTGCAGGTGAGCAGCTAGAGATGGGATTGGTTGTTACTCATCAATTGCTTCTCATCCGCGCTGTCAAGTCAATGAAATGCGAACAACCCCAATACGCATTGCATAATGAACCAACATTCTCTCTCCTCGAAACTGTTTAACAAGTTTCAGAAAGGTGTGGGTACATTAATATTGCCAGGATCTGTCTATAGACTAGACATGCTGAGAAAGGGAACAAAGAAACCGGATAGATGAGCTATTAGATAACGGAAATTATCGATAAGATGCAAGAAGCTGAGATGCGTCCACCTGGATATTACTTCCTTGCTAAATTCGAGACATCTTTCACTTAAAGAACTAGAAACACGAAGCTTGTAGAAGCGAGGACGTAAAATGAAGATATTTAGTGGTTCACTAAGAAGTGAGGGCTGCATCCGGACGGTCTTCACTTGCTTATTTTTCGACTGATCACCACAAGGTCGAGCGAGCGAACTTCCCATCTCCGTAAGAATCAGCTAGGTGCATTCAAGAAATCCTAGATCCCCGAAACGCGGCCCCCACACTGTTTCAAGGGCATATAGTCCCTGATAGTCGGTAGACACAGACGTTGGATAGCGTATTGAGATCTTTCATCAAGGAGATAAAATCGGAATAAACGAAATTAGCGAGGATCGAGTGGCAAAAGTTTGCATCGATGCATCACCGCGTCAGACTGCAAAGTTCATGCCCTTGTACTCTATGACAGCTCTAGAACGAATATGGATATGTACCCGACCGCACACAAGCTTTTGTCGTAATCACTGTTTCCCGTAACGAATAATATGACACCAAGATTATTTCCTATCAGCGCGAAGTATGGTCGATGCAAAGGGGCTCTGCCTAGTTCGACATGATCAGAATTTTTTGGAGACTTGGCCAGAGCGATAAGTCAAGGCTGTACCATTTCAAGAGGTTACAAGAAAGTAGCTGATGTATGTAATTTAGAACCCTTCCACGTCGGCATTACCCAAAAAGATAGGCATGGTCGGAGTGAGACTGTAAGCGGAGGGTACTGCGTGCATAGAACAGGTCGCCGTTGATGAATATGTTAAGCGGACAGCTCCACGAAACGAAGGCGACAGGCGTATCTACTGATGAGGAAAAATGCGGTCGCTTGGGCAGAGAAGCATAAGTGCGTGTGCCTTAGGAAGAGCTGAACCACAAGGTGAGGCGGGAGGAAGAATGGATGCGGAAATTATGGATATCTTCCTTGGGTTTTTGTTTGACAGTTATGAACACACAAGTGAACGCAAAAGAGTGTAAACGGCTTGGGATGGACGTTGAACCGCAAAAAGCTACTACAGCGTTGGCCTGGATATGTTGCCGCTCTTCCAGATGGACATCTTGTATTAAGTAGCTACGTGGAGACAAATATTTCCTCCATCAGTTTATACACGGTCCTCGCCAGAGTTGATCGACTTTATCATCAATCTCATTTTTGGAGTCTGCCTACGGGAGACCAGGTCCTCGCTGCAGTGAACAGTTTGCGCAACATCACAAAAACAATTCTAGAAATTCTGAGACGAGCAGCGAGAAACATAAAGACGACAGCCGAAATTCCGAGAATATTTGCTGCGTGCGCGGTCTCGGATAATACAGGAAGAAAAAATAGTACCCGTCCTAGTTTTGCCCGGTGCGTGTAGTAAGCATGGTGGCATCGAGTTACAAGTATCGTGGAGACTTCACCTCAAAGTGCGATGCAGTCCGTTGCTTGTTGTTGTGGACATGGATAATTTAGGGCGCCTTCGAAATGAGTGTAATGGAGCTTAGGCGAGGCAAACTACAATCGGGGCAGGGATCCGGAGTTCTTGGCAGTCATTCAGAAACCAGAAATAGTCAGGGCAAGCGCTGAGCTGACTTCTATTTCTATGATCTGAGCGCCAGTAATCGGAGTGTGCATAAAAAGTCAAGACAGGCAGAGAATGTGTATGAGAAGGGTGTTTCATGGCAAACGCAATAGTCATGATTGAAACCGTAAATGCAGGACTCGTTTAACTCGTACCTCAGGAGAAAGTCTATCCAAGAGACAGCCGTGAGAGTAACCATGTAGTTGGGTCAAAGAGAGTCCATAGGGCAGACAAGAAGACAAGCGTGAGCTAGATTGAACAGTTCACATCGACTTCCAACGTAGAATATTCCTCTTGATTTCTGGGAGCAGTCGACTCGTTGCCACCACAGACAGAACTTCTTACTGCATCGCGTGGAATTGTCCCAGTCGCGAACAGCAACCTTTGATTGCGCAACATTCACGAGGCATAATGTGAGGGACCTCAGTGACCGTGAAGCTAGAAAAGCCGTAAGGATAGAGCAGGCGGTGTGGGGATTAGGCAAATGGTATGATCTTTACAAAAGTGAGGCTGAAACTTCGCGCCATGGAGTGAGTGCAGGCAGGCATGAGGCAAACATGAGGCGGTGTCGGACGGAAGAAGTTCTGGAGGCGCAGGCAGATATTACGGAGGCCATGGTGAGAATAGTTTCTAAAAAAATGTTATTTGAGTAAACCAACACAAACGCGATGAGAGAAATAGATAATTCGATATTAGTTATTTCTGTTACGGTTGGTGGCAAGCCAAGCTTCGAGCTTCAGGTCCATAATCAAGCGTATTAGAAATAAGATTTCAACATACGAGTGGAAGCAAACCCACGGATGACAGGATTGCGGCGGGATCTCTATCGAAAGACCATATTCACAAGGTAGCCCAACATCGCCTGATTCAAATTTTCAAAATGCGACCTAGCACAAAAGGAAACTTTAGGGTTATTAAATATCAATATAGGACACCGGAAATTGTACGAAGGCCGGCAAGGAGGAAAGGATGTAGTTGATGGGCTTGTGCGCTTATCATCACATAGGGTCCTCAGAAAATGAACAGTATGGAGATCAAAATCATACACTTTTGCACTCACCATGCCATTCCTATGATAATATTTCCACTGGCGAAGACGGACGCTGCATTTTTCAATTCTGTCTCTGAAGGGATCGAGGGTGATGGCGGTTGTAGGCAGCATGCAAGATATCGTACTAGACAAACCGGGAATGATGTCAAACTACATCCCATCGTCAGTCTATGTGGCGCAATCAGAACGAAACGCATAGTATTACCTCCGAAGATATCCGAGGATCTATATGCAGAATGCTCAGCGAAATACTCTGACATCCGGACCGTCGATCCTTAATAGTGCGATTAGCAACTGGAAGGTTAACGCTGCGGTATGAGAATCAGCAAAGGTAAAGGGTCCTCGTGGAACGTTGCATTTCATCGTTCAAGCAAGAAAAGGGTCTTGCTCTGAGTCTGAAAGTAATTCCTGAGCCGTGTGTAGGGAGGTTCAGGATGGCTGGCAGGATGGTTTGCAATGGGTGGACTCCCTGCGTCGAAGTGGTTCAGGTCTGTCGAATGCAAACCTGGGGAAGAATCCCGGTTGAAAGATGTATCGTTGGGAAGATTTGGGTCACCTACATGAGTCGAGTATAGATAAAAGCAGTGTGAGAATCTGGCAAGGGAAGTCAATGTTTTGCTTCGGAGTGGTGATGATAGTTGAAAGACAAAACGCGTGGCGCGTCCTCTGCGTCCTGCAAGATAAATATGTCATTCTCACGCCTCTCCCTCACACTTTCGTTTATAATTCAAACTGAATATCTAGGCCTGAAGCCACGTAATTCTGGCATGATCACCTTAGCTAACAAATTCGCATCGGAAACTGATTTAAGCAAGATTATGATACAACAGTAGGAACGAATCAATTATGAGTATACAGAAGAGATAAACAAGAAGAGGAGAAGGGTCTACTTAAAATTCGAGACGAGCGCACTTCACAGCTGTTCGAAGGCCTGTAGTTGCGGGAGTTCTTGGTCTGGAGCGCCATCGACTTGATTTTCAATCAAACTCAATACTTCAAGAGTACTTTGGAGTCTGGTCCATACTGAAGCATATAGAGCTTTGTTTTTCTCGTCGACCAGGTTCTCTACTTGCGTGCGCAAATTCTCAATATCTGGTTGAACGTTCGTGCGCAGGGAGTCTATGAGGGGCTGTTCGAGTGAATCCAGGAGATATGGCGCTGCAGGGAGTTTCGGTGACATGGGGGGTGAGGGCGGTTGAGTTTTATAAGCATTAAGGGCAACTTTGAGGGTCTGGATCTGGGCTGCGTCGGCTTCGCGATGTGCAGCATGAGAAATCAATTTCTTTTCGAACTGAAAGATGATGTCAGGATTACGACCGAAATTTTATGCGTCCCCGCAAAATATAGCACTCACCTGTAACATTCTCTCATAACTCTGGTTCCATGCTGACTCCGTAACCTGTAGCTCCTCGCGCAATTTATCCACATCCACAAGTAGTGAACTCATGTCTTTCGTGAGGACTTCAAGGTCGTCGTTATCAACCTTGACGCGTTCCTCTAGCTCGTTTTGCTTGTCTTGCATTTTTTTCTCTCGAGCAGCAATGACTCTGTCGCGCTTCCTCTGCTGTTCAGCACGTTCCCGTTTCAGTTGTTCGAGTCTGTCCTCGAATTGCGCTTGAAGGTCTTCCCGCAAGGCATCGTCGCGTTGAGAGCAGTGATTCCATATATTATGCAGCTGATCCTGAAAACGTAAGAATTTCTGCTGATACTCCTCTAATTCTTTCTCGGTTGGCGCGTCTTCAATGCGTCGGTGTGGTATGTCATCAATGGACTCGTCCAATCGTTGCCGTTTTCTGCTTGGAAGGGGAATTTTTTTGCTTGTACTCCCAGAAGCCTGCGAGCTATCTAGCATAGAACTGTTTTTCTGACCGTCTTCTTCGTCATCAGAGTTATTTCCAGGCAGAGAGATTCGAGGAGGGAGTTTGTAGGTTTCCCCGAAAGCATTCCCCACTTTGCTAATGTTGGCCTGCAACTCGGTAATTTGCTTGATGAGAGCTGAATGTCTCTCCTTTTCTTCTGCAGAGGGTAGCGCAGGCGCTGTGGGCCACGATCCGGTGCTAATGAGACCGTCTCGAGCCGCATGGTATTCCTTCAGCGCTGCTTGCCGTTGTACAAGAAGGATGTCTACTTCAGCAGTAAGCCGTTTCTGTGCTTCGTTAGAAAGAGAGCTGAAGAGCAAGCTATTTGTGGATTTCAGTGCTCTCTCATATTGTTTATCCAGTGTTTGAAAACGATCGAAGGCTTGAACGGAGTCATTAAGGAACCTAGAGAATGTCAGTAGAAGTTATATGTCAACGCTACACAATACGCACCTTATCCTATCCGTCCACATTGTCACTTTCTGCTCAGGACTAAGTTCGGAAAGAGACTCCTCCGTTCTTGAGTTCGAAGGCTTTGTTGGATTGGGAGGCGGTGGCGGTGGCGGAAGGACTGTAGACGGAGGTGGCGGTGGTAGCTATCCATAGAGGCAAGCGTCAAAAATGGCTTTCGAGAGTGCTTAACATTGAGCTGACCATAGTACTATCTTGCCGTTCAAAACCACTTTCTGTTTCAGGTGGCATTCCTGAATGCGAAGAAGAAGCAATAGACCGAGCCATATCTGGAAAGGTGTCTTTAATGCTGGTTACACCTGCCATTTGTGTTGTGAGCGTTGCCGTTGAGGGTTCGTTGGAAGATGAGGCAATAGAGGATTGAGAGTGTTCATGTCTATGTGTACGCCATGCAGGGTCACGGTCGTCTCTCCCTTTATGCTCGTCCTTTTGATCGTATTGCCGATCCTTTCTCGGTCCCCATCCGCTATCTTGTCTTCTTACAGGTCGTCCATCTGGAGACCGTGTATTATCATACTGCTTGTGCCGAGGAAGTGGAGACCTTGAATTCCTCGATCTGCTTTGACTTCCGGACGCCCTTGGAGGGCTGTTGTCCTCTCTTCTTGAGTGATAATCGCGGCGGTCGGTGTGGAATTCCTTATACTTGCCAGAATAACCTGGAGGAGGTACTTCTCTCGATGAAAACTTGTAAAGAGGCGACAATACAGCAGTATTCCATCCAGGATCATTTGGGTGCACGTAGATGCACTGGTCATTACAGGGCTGCCTTGGTTTGCCCTTCAAGTCGAATTTCTATTCATATGGAGCATATATCAGACCGGATAGAGGGGTGATGCCGTAAATTTCAATGGTTGATGTTGATTAGGTTTTGAAGGCATTTTCTTGAATTGGTTGAGGAGAACTCACGAAGCAGCGTATGTTCGGACCGCGATTAGAAGACTGCATATGAGGAGAGTGACGAGCAGTGGAATAACTAAAGGAGGGGAGCAAGGCACGTTCGAGATGAAAGTAGTCCAATGTTAAGAACAGAAGTTGGTTGTCTTATGAGTTTCGGACCGCTGATAAATAGCTCCTAAGCAGTTACGAATAGAAACGCTCCGTTTACGAAAACGCGAGAATCGGTCATGTATGGGCTCCCTTTCACAAGATCGGCACAATAATAAGACAATGAAGGTATAAGATAGCAATTGAACGTATCAAAGGAAAAAGAGAGCGGGCTTTGTGCGAATGAAAGGACGCCTGCAAGAAGATGATCGACTTGCCGAATCCGTGACCTTCAATTGTCTTTCATACGGCCTCTTCCAAGCGCGATGTGTTCAATACACCCCTCCCGTATGCCGACGCAATGGCTTCAAACCCGCTGTCCTGTACATCCGATAAGAAAACATCGTGCTGATCAGCTAGCTTTTCGTTCGTTTGGCGGATCTCCCGAATAACAGCATGCTCGCGCACACAGGCGGGACACTCAGTTTCGTTGTCGGCAATACAACTGTATGAATACAAGTGAGCTTATGATCGGGATTTTTACGACACAAAGAAAAATGAAAGGGCTTACCGCTGATGGTAAGAGTGGTTGCACATGAAGTGGACACTTGGAAGGTCGAGCTGTCCAAGACATGTCGTACACCGAGTAACGTGGAACACGCGCGGTTCTTCCGTCGAAGTGAGTTCTTGTACTTGCTTTAGTCGAGCGGCAGTCTCCAATCGATACGATTTGGTCAATTGTTGGTCCTAAACAAAGGGTGAGCAGTGAGAAATACAAGAACAGAAGGATGCGAACGTTCTGGATCTCAGTCCTGCTCTCTTTGATCCTCTTGACTAACCACTCCTTCACGAGGCCGACACTAGCTACACCATTCCTACTCAAAACCTGAATTACACCCAGTGGCGGGATCAAGCCTTCCTCATCAATATATTCAAGGATGCCCTTCACATCGTCTTGGTGCTTATCCAGCAGTTCAGGCGTTGATGTCAAGAATCGGAGAACTAAGGGGTACAGATGAGGGTGGTCCGATCCGTAGAGCATAAGTTGCTCTACGACTTTTGTCGACGCGCCAGGTGTACTACCCTCCTTATGTTTGTCCATCCAGAACCGAAGGACGTCTTCATGCATGCCCATCTTCTCCCAAAGAAGTACGAGCCCTTTCGTGAAGTCATAAGTTGAGCATAGAATCAGAGCATGTGTCGTGTCGTAGGGGATACTGTCGCTCCGAATAACGCGTACTGCTTTATCACGCATGGCCTTCTCGTCAAACGTTGTTTTCTTGTCCGGAGGCCCAGCGCGCAGAGGTAAAGTCAGATATAGCTCCAGTAGCGTATTCCAAACCGCGACCTGATCTTGCTTATCCACCAGCTCGTCCTCTTCACTCAACTGTGCCGGGTCTTTATTTGAATATAGCCCAATAGACCCCGGAGCTTGATCGTCTACACTTTGTCCCCAACGTCTGAGCGCCACAGCCTCCAGGAAGACGACGAACTGGCCCATGTGATCGACAAAGTGCGGGAAATATATGCGGGGTGAGAGTCGCTTCACAGGAGGCGCTACCGGCGTTATTAAGGCTACTGCGCTCGCAGGCGGACCCCCCGCTGTGGTTTGGGGAGGGGGTGTACCCGGTGCAGATGCACCCGCAGATGCTGTGATAGTTCCATCGTACACTGAATCTGCACGCCTAGAGGCATTGTCCGCTCGAACAGTCTTTATTGACGGCGATGGAGGGGTAGCTGTGTCCGAGGAAACGACAGTGGCTGCTGTCACACCGCGATTCAAAGCAAGATAGGAAAGATAGGATGGGCCTAAGGCAGTTGCTCTAGGAGCGGCGGGCGAAGTAACGGCTGTTGATGACTCTGGGATGTTTTCTAACAGACCTGTAGTTGTACACAGGTCGATGAGTAGCTGTGTGGTTTCTTCTGGAAGAGATTGTAGCATTGCTCGTCCGTATCGTGCGAGGTTATTTTCAGCCTGTCGAGAGCAAGATTCAGTTTCGCTATTCTATACGCCAAATTGTACGTTCAACTGGAAACATACCGCTTCCGGCCCCAATTTCCTCAAATACGCCAATGCATCTGCGAAATTCCCGGCATCCTCAATCTGAATCCTCAGGTAATCTTCATGTCGCTCATACTTCTTGGCTAGGTATCCTGCATGCTCGAAGTATCCGGCTTGGCGACATACGCGAATGGCAGTTACCAAGTCGAATGGTAGCTCTTGGTCGTCGCCCCTCCCACGCGATTCGGTCTTGATGAAACTGTCAAGACGCGCTACATCCTTTAGCTTGGTGTAAGTATTGAGGAGCAGTGTGGTATGATCTGCATTGGCGAGTCCGAGAGAATGTAGTTCTTGAAGGTATGTGACGAGGTTATGAATTCGTTGTGCGTCGAGATACTAGTTTACGTGACATGATTTAGTGTGGTGAAAGTAAAGTCGGTAAGAGAGTATCATACCTTGCGAATGACATAACTAGGTTGCAGGTGCCCAATAGTCTGTACGTACTGTGACATTGCGCCGTCCCAATCACCTTTAGCATATAGATGGTCGCCGTACTGCCTATGGATATCAGCAACACTAGATTCATCGAGTTTCTGTGTCGAAGCGAGATTCAAGGCGAGTAGGTACAGTGATTTTCTGTACAGCATGTCGAGTTTTGCAGCTGTAGATTTTTCTTGTAGACACACAAGCTGAAGACAACCAGTAAATTCTAGATCATAGTAAAAGACAGAAACACATACAGTTCCATCACTAGAAAGCACATATACCATCCCCCATTGCGAAATGACTTCTCTAACGCCTTGCTTGAAGGTTCCAGAGTACGCCACGAGTTTGTTCTCTGCGTCGAACACCGTCACTTTGGTCACATCCGTTTCAGTAGCGTTAGGCTGTCGTGCCACGAAGTTTCGAATAGTGGCGGATGCGGATGTAGAGGTAGGGAAGAATGGGGGTGAGACGATGATTAGGTAGTTCAAGTGGGTGTGGATAGATGATTTATGTCCTATGATAAATGTTAGGTGTGATGTGCACAGTTGATAGTGGTGACAATATTTGACTAACCTTCGTAAGCGTAGCAGGCTCCTCGACCATCTATGCCACATAGGTAAATGGCTTCATCCCTCGCCACGGCCATATTCTTTCCTCGCCAATCCATCATTGCACACCCAAGACCAGTACCAATCTCGTCCACAGACACAGCCGCGCCTCCGCTATTTCTTCCAGAAGCCTGATATGCCAAAACATGATTCGTTGTAGCAATAAAGAGATAGTGCGCGTTATTTGCACTCTTCCCGTTCGCGGCAGTCCCGTTCTGTGTCCCGTTTGTTGTTGTTGGGGCTTCACTCGAAGCAGAATCGTCTTCCGATGGCTCGCGGAAACCCAGACCAGTAATAGGCTCGGTCGGCGATTCGTGAATCGTACGCGCTTTGGGGAGGTTAGTGAGTGATGTCGAAGAGGCGAGGTTTTGGTCAAGGTGACGGTATAGAATGACGGTACCGTCGCCCAAGCCAATGGCTAGATGGGAGAGACTGGAAGAAAGGGCTACTGTTGTGACCTATAATTATGTCAGTCGGAATACAGCAGAATATGTCTGTACATACGGGATGTGGTCTGTTATTGAGCTGAACTTTTGTCGATCGTAGAAGAATAGGCGCCCCGGTCTTCTTGTCATTGTTTTGCAAGTCCCATATTTTGAGCAGAGGAGACCTTACGGAGTCTTCTTCCTGTATAGGTGTAATTATTATTTCAATTCTTTTGAAACGTATCTGCAAGACTCACGCCCAACGTCACCAGGACACCCCTCTTTTCCACCATGTGCGTTACTCTCCCTCCAGAGTGCGCAATCCAACTATTGACAGATTCGAATTCACGGTTGAGAAGATGCACGCTTCCATGGATGTCGGCGACTAGTACTCCAGCAGATGAACTGGACATGGTGGATATTTCTGGCGTCGACTGAAATATATCTTGAGTAGCTATATCACCGCAAAGTATATATCCCATACCTTGAAGATGTCTGGGGTACTTTCGAGATCATGGACATCCTTTACTGGCACTGGGTCGAAGAACGTGAACTGCCGCCACTACATATAATGTGCATTAGATACAAATCGTTGAAGAACGACATTGTTCACAACAGCAAGAGTCAGCAGTCTAGAACATACCACCGGTTGCGTGCCAGAAGTTGCCCCTCCATTAATTTTTGCTACTTTGGCAGCTAATACACCCAATGACGATGTCATATATCGATCTCGTTCACTTGAGAATGTTGAGATGTAAACGAGGGGGTGAGTCCAACAGACAACCCAGGAAAATTTGTGCCGTTGAGAATCTTGGCAGCAGAAAAGATTCCAAGAACGAGAAGCTTCGTCTCTTGCAAGGAGTATCGGTATCGGAGAGCTATATGTATAGTACGCGGCTTGAGGAATTTAAGAACATGTCATGGACGCAGCCGTGCTTACGCGCTGTCCGAAAGAAGAAGGTTGTTCCCACATCCTCATACTCCCAGCTCATCAGCTCAAACGGTCCCGCCCGACATTTCAAACCACATCCTCCTCCACCGAAATTTGCGTGCGTCCTGCTCACTCCGCTGTATCATTCATTATTCTTACTTCTTTGACTGCTCAGACATTCCCGAAAAGCAATGGCACTCTTTGGACTTCGCAAATGGCCCACACCCGCACGTCTTTTTTTCGTCACTGTTAGCATACACCGCAACTCACATTCTCATACTGTAGATCGCTAAGCCCTTGTGGCCTTTTATGGCTGCTGGAGCAGTCACCATGTACCTCGTCTCTAAGGCTCAGGATGGAAGTGTCAAATGTGCGTATCAACTATCTTACAGTGAAAGGTTCTAATAGTTCTGTGTCCTTTAGCTGCTGAATGGCGCAACGACCCCCGCAACCCTTACGCTGCAGAACTCGCCAAGTCTTCCTTACACTAGATCTCATATATACACCGTTGATGGAATGGGAATAGAAACGGGAACATGATGAATGTTCGTCATTTTACTTGGACCTAGCCAGGACACGAAGAAACATAAGAGGAAAGACAGGTGGTGTTTCAATTCATGATTCTCTGTGTGACTTTCAGCTTCGATTGTCTCGACCACATCTTTTGCGAATCTGATTGCAGTTCTTGCGACCAACACATGCCCCTACGTTTCAACAAGTCGCTAATGAGATGCTGTTTTGGATTTTCACAAGTCCAACAAAGATACTGATTGACCTAGTACTAATGCTTTGCAAATCTCAGACACCTAGATTTATGTTCGAAGCCCAACAAGAACTCAAATCGCTCTTCGCCAAGAAATTGTGAGCATCCATTGGTCTATTACAAGCTTCTAATAAATGACAGATCTACCCAAGAAATATCGGTGTCGCGTATGTCACAAATCACCTGACAAAAAGAACACGTCCCAGGACACAGTCGCGTAAAATAACTCTGCAGCAACCACCACTCGTTCTGCTGTTGAATAACATATATGATCTCTATAAACATTATGTGAGCACCTATCCTTATCCAAACGCTTCAAAACTGACGGTATGATAGAGTATCAACCTCCATCCTGGACAGGCTTACTCCAGGAGAATTATCTGCATATTCGCGAACATGCAAAGACATCCATGCTACAGTCCAATCCTACACGAAGGAGAGGTTTCAACTGCAAAGCCTCTGAGCGCGTTACTTTACGCCTGCGGAGTGCTATCCTTCCGCGAACTGCAGTGGCAGACTGGCATGTTTATATCCGGCTCAACAGCACTCCAATTCTTCGATCGCGCAGTCTATCCTGAATCCGACCTCGATTTGTACCTTGAGCATCGGTTCTGTCGTACGGTCGCGCACTAGCTAGTGGAAATTGGGTATACGTATGCTCCTCTTCCTAAATCTGCGAATGTGGTTACTTTGGAACAAGCTTTCAAGGCGAACCCACCCAACAGGGAACATGTTCCTGAGCCATTCTTGGGCGATGTCTTCTTCGATTCTTCTGGGAAGGATTACTTCAAAGCTCCTTTCGTCTTCAATTCTGAAAAACAAAAACCACATCGCAAGATTCAGTTAATCACTTCTCTGCAGTGCCCCTTAGATCGCATCTTGCGTTTCCACTCCAGTGAGCAATTGTTAACGCAATGTCTTATCACTTTATCAATTTTACTCAACTTCTTCTAGTATGTGTTATGAATATCATTACCCACGACAAAGCCTATTCTTTGTTTCCACGAGCAACATTCGAAGAACGTCGTTCACTTGTTTGTCTCGGTCCCAACGAGCTTCGCGACAAGGCTTACAAGAAGTACACAGAACGTGGCTGGTCTTTCACAAACGTGGCTCATCTCCAACGACCAGAACGTGAACTTCTGGATTCTCAGTTTGCATTGGGAGAACGATATGTTGGCGACTGCAAATGCTGGAGGTTGCCTATCCTTCCGGCCCTCCCATTTCCGGAGGGGCATATAGAGGTGAACTCTTGGGTCATGACACTCGGGTATTGGAACGAATATCCTTCTATGCCATATGAATACCTCGTATCCAAAGTTTTCTTATCTCGTTGGTATTGAAGACGACTGGGAAATAAAAGACTACATCAAGTGTATTGTTCCATATGGTGAAGACGAACCCACCGATAAAGAGTAAGTTTTCTTATCCCAATCAAACATGGGCGCAGGTTGATGTCTTTAATCCCAGAAAACTTGACGATAAATTAAGGACCATGATAAGACAGCACCGTATCGACATGGAAGAAGAGGATTGCGACATGTTGGACGAAGATACCTCCGACGGCGAAAATGTCCGTGAAGACGTGTCTGATAGCGACTCCCAAGGAGATATAGATATGCATAGCTATGAAGACTTATAAAGGTGATTCTGATACATACGGCTGTATCTGCTTTCCACCTTCACTTCCGATTGATTGCACTGTTTAGTCAGGTATATTCGTGCTGAATTAATGCCAGTCTTGGACGCCGGATCGCCGGGGGGAATTGAGCTGTAGCTTTTGGCTCTCACGTATAGAACGTGTTAAGATAAGGAGAGTAAACATACACCTTCACATGGCGATAGGTGCCAATATTGGATACGACGTTATTCCGATTCCAACTCTCACTACCACATGATCGCAGTTGTGTCAGTGTGTCAGCCAACTCTACCATAACTGGCATATTGTTGTAACATCCTAACCAATAAATGACCAAAGCAGCCTTCTCACTGACATTTGGGCTGCTCCAAACGCTATACCATCCTTCTCGCCTCTCCTCAGAAACGGGTCTGGTTCGCAGGGGGAGATGTCCATTCTAACACTGTAATTGAGTGATAGTGATCCATATTTCCTCTGACTAACTTGGTCCTTACTTTTCCATTACCAGGCCGGCCACAACAGATGATATTTTCTGCGACAGTCTATCTGCGGCAGACCTGTACAGGTACTCGCGGACATGCCGAACAGCTTACGCCATCGTCCAGTCGTACATCAAGCGCGCATTTCAGTTGCACACCTTGTTAGAGCGCTATTTTACCCCGCTGGAGGTCCTGCAGTTCCGCCAGCTACAAGCGCAAGTCGGTATGTTCATATCTGGGTCAACGGCACTCCAATTTCTTGATCGCGCCATATATCCTGAGACGGGGCTTGACCTGTACGTCGAGCGTCGCTTGCGCCGATTCGTGGCTCTGTGGTTAATCGACGTTGGCTATAAATATGTCGTCCCTGCAGAATTCATGCAAAACAATGTCTCTTCTCTCGGGGAGATTTTCACGGATTCCCAGCAGCAGGATAGAGCACACGTTTACTTGACTTCGGAAGAAGCAGACTATGGAAAAGTCCCTGATTGTCCTTTCGTCTTCGACTTCGAAAAACAGAATCCAGATCGCAAGATTCAATTGATCACTACCCTTGGGTCTCCACTGACACGGGTGTTGAAATTCCACTCATGTGAGTTGTTTTATGTTGTAATGTGGGAGTTGTTACCGACTG
The DNA here is from genome assembly GCA_003314615.1 of Pholiota microspora. Lineage (NCBI taxonomy): Eukaryota > Fungi > Basidiomycota > Agaricomycetes > Agaricales > Strophariaceae > Pholiota > Pholiota microspora. Next base: position 60,416 of record QFFD01005412.1, read on the forward strand.
TGTACATTAGCGTGCGTCATGAACATCATTACTCACGATAAAGCCTACTCTTTGTATCCAAGGGCAACGTTTGAAGATTACCGCTCATTAATGTTCTCAAACAGCACTGACCGAGAAGAAAACGCGCTGAAGAAATACGCCAGCAGAGGGTGGACGACCATCATGCTGTCGAACCCCAACACGCAAGCATCCGCTGCAAAATTCCGCTTCACGACTGGAGAGCGATATCTTGGGGACCGAGGGTGTTGGACACTACCTATTCTGCCTGCGCTTAAATTTCCTCAGAGCTTCGTGGAAAGCAACTCCTGGAATGTCCGCTTCACCAGATACGCTAGACGGCCAGATGTAGATTTCGGTTCAATTGGAACCAAAAACATGAAATTTAATTATCTCATGACTGTGAACCACGAAGCCTATGTCAGAAAGTATGCGGATGCTTTAGCTGGGCTGGGGCTGTACTCTAGCAGGCGAGTTCTGATCGATTGAAATGATGTCGCCGAAATCTGATCCGTTTTTTGCCACTTCAGCATGCTCGAGGATGCGCAATTCGAAACGTTGACGAAGCGCTATCGTACCAAGCACACCTCAATCTTGTATGGAGACAAGACTGTGGGAGCTACCGCTGTAATTTATGAAGAGGGGAAAGAAGAGCCGACCAAGATTTATGAGCGCCAAATGCCGTTGATAGGCGCCCGTATGATGTGATTATTTAATTTGGGGTTCGCTTTGGATTTCTAGATTTTTCGCTTTGTTGTTTGCTTTATTGCTTTGAATGTACTCTTCGCTTTTTATAAAGCATTGCTTGTTATAATTGGACTGCATAACGAAATTCGAAGAAGTTTTGATGTGAATGTGGGAGCTTCGAAACGTGAAGTCGTCATTGCGAGAGGACAGTCAAATTCTGGGGACGATAATTACTTAGAATCAAGGGTGGTTGCGAATGGGAGTAAAAAAACGTACGCTAGTAAATCTTATGCAGTGTAGCAAATTTGTCGATTCAAAGGAAATAATCAGAGGTCATACGTAACTTTTCTCTTGGAGGGATACATGCCGGAGATTGAAAATTCAAGACCCTTTCGAATTGTGGGCGCATATTCTTGTCCTTCTTGCGTTCTTCCACCAAAATTCCAATCTGATTTACTTGAATACACTCAGCACCAACTCAGCACCGGTATTTGGCTCCAACCAAGCTTCTACCCGCTCACGGACACAATTTCAGTCTATATCTATGTCTAATATTGGAACACATCGTGACTTAGTATAGAGAGCGCGACGCTCCTGATGTTCTTTGCCTAACATTTCTGCTCTCTTTTCGGTCTGTAGTTGTTAATCCGCTGAGTGGATCGATTGAAAATAATTTGGATATGCAATCATAACAAAAATCATGACGCCAGGATATATCTACAATCCCCTTCACTGCGCACTGATCCTCAGTAACCACGAATACTGCACATACATTTACTTAATGAAGATATGTACGCGCATATACCTTTTTGAATTAAACTCGCAAAGCTTGCGTCTAATAATTGGACCAGAGAACGAATTTGGAGCAAATCTACCGTGTTTTTTCACTCTCCAAGGAAACGCATAATCCTAGGCATATCGCCAGATATCGCTCCGAATATCACTCTGCTATTTCTTTTCTTTGCATGAAGCGTTGAAACACCGTACAGGCCTACTCAAACTACATCGAATATATTCTCAGGTATGAATTCTCTTGATCTCAACTTAATGTCAGACTATTTGTGCTGATTGGTTACTCTCTGAATTGCCTATATTTTTTGCTTTCATCCGTCATGTGCTATATACTTCCTGGACTCCTCGCGATACTCTACTATCCAAATTTTCTCAGAGGTCAAAAAGCTCATATCTCAGCAACAGGCCTCCTCACTAGTGGTGCTAGTCGGTGCCGGCGGCGAGAGGACCGAAAGGGGAGATGACGTAACGTGACTTGTTAGTTCAGCGACCAGCAGGGACGGCCGCTGATTCCTGACCATGGCCACCTCCTTCGCTGCATACGCATCGCAGTATCTCACAAGGCACGGCACAGACACCGTCGACTACGAGCAGCCCCTCTTCTTCTCCTTCACCACCGATGATGGCTCGAGACACGCCCACCAGACAGACGTCGAGGACCTCGACGATCCACATCTGAATCCGTCTGGACACGACGAGGATCCGTATCTCAAGCTGGAGGACTCTCCGCCGGGATGGCTTGCTCATCTCGCACACTCACCGCGCCGCTCACGATCGAGGTCAAGATCATCCTCTCGTCCCGCGTCACCGCGTTCTCAATCCTCCTCGGACAACGCCCCTCCGCCCGAGCTGCTCGCTGCACCGCCGCGACGTCCCAATCCCAAATCCAACGTTGTCAGACCCTCTCCATCAATACCAGTATCCGAGCTGACGGAGTCACTTCTTCCTCGAGAGGGCGCCGATGTTTTCTCTCTACCTGACCCACGACACATTCCGCGTAAGCGGCGGAAATACCACGATCCACTTTGGACGGCGCTTTGGTTAGGCGCAGTCTCGCTTTCTCTACTCCTCTGTATCATCCTCTTGTTTACGACAAAACGTCCTCGGGACTTTCCTGCTGCTCTTCTGCCATACGCTGTGTTGTTACGGACAGTACCTGTCCTCACATTGCTTACGTTGTTCAGCGCTGCTGCCGCGTATGCACACGTCTACTTGCTCAGGGTCTTCGCCGGCCCTGTCATGCTCGTAACTTCGGTTTTTGTCCCCGCCACATTATTCGTGTCTGCTATATGGGCCTTTGTAGGTAGCTTTATGTGGGATGCTGATGTCGAGCCTACCTGGGGCGAGACAGTAGGGTACGTTATTTTATCTGTTGTTGCTATATGTCAACGTTTACCGAGATTATTCATCCAGCCTTCGACTCTTCGCAATTGTCCCACTCGTGTTGTCCCTCATAACAGCCCGTCGTCTTTTACATCTCCCAAGACATATTCATAGGACATCCTCAACTCTTACACTCGCTACTCACCTCCTCGTGAACAATCCATTGCTCGCTGCCCTCTCCCCTGCTCTCCTCATTGTCATGCTCCTTGCAAGTCTGCCTTTCCTAACCGCAGTATTCCGCCTGCTGCTTATTGGGTATGCGACGAAGGGCCCCGGGAAGGGAGCGAGTGGGTGGGAATGGCATGTTCGTGCCTGGGCTAATTGGGGAATAGCCGTTGTCCTAGCTGTTTGGTTCTGGAGCTGGGCTGTGGCGAGAGGCATCTTGAGGATGACCGCTGCGGGTGTGGTGGGCGCATGGTATTTCGCAGAGTATGTGATCTTATCCATGGATTTATGTCTAATGTATACTGACCTCTGTTTCTAGCCCAACGCAGCCTCCGCCTCCTCCCGCATCAACACATACTATCCACGCTGCGCTCATACGTTCGACGGGACCTTCTTTAGGTACACTTACGTTATCCGCTCTCTTACTCACCGTTCTACGACTTTGCACCCTCCTTCTACTTCTGCTCAATCGCCTCCCACCCTTGCTCCTCGCAATCCCTTTCTCTTCGTACAGCATCCCCGGAACACCCTATGGTCTTGGGGCACTAGGCATTGGCGTCGCGCGGTGGATCGTACCCGGAATAGGATGGATCGTAAACTGGGTCAGGCAATGGGAAGAGAGGGTGAGCAGATACGTGTTGGTGTATTGTGGAATGGTGGGCGTGGGATTTTGGGAGGGCGCTGGGAGATCTGGGGCGTTGGTTTCGGGAAGGGCACTGGCGGAGAGGGCAGAAAGGGAGGCGTATATCGAGGGAAATGGAAGGAATCCTGGGAGAACTCAGAGACCTGGGAGGAGGGGCGCGGCCGAGGCGAGGAAGTTGGATTTTGGGTCCGAACGTACACCTTTTTCTTCCCTCTTCAATTTGACTCCGCTGACACTTTCTTGCTTCCTCTTGTTCTTGCAGCTTCTCTGGATTTGCTGACAATCTCACCTCTGACCTTGACGCTGCCGTTCTCATTGCTGACGTACCTCTTCGTCGCGCATACGCTTGGAGCACCACACGAAGCGCTCGGTGTTGCCTTGCTTGCGGGTGCGACGACGGCGGTCGTGGGTGTGTTTTGTGTTGGGGTTGTTAGGGATTGGTGAGCCTATTTTGTTTTTGGTTCTATTTTTGGGATGCGCTTTCCGTTTCAATTTCCTTGAGGGCTGTATATTGCACCCAACCAACATGCCCAACTGGTAAACTCAGTCATACTTTCACTTCGCATTTGTGAATGATGTGACTCGTCAACCATGTACATAACCTGATATTGATATCGGTCATGTCCACCTTTTGATCGTATGTAGCTCGAGCGAAATCCAAATGTTCTACGCTATGTCTTTGGTTCTTATATTCTGGGAGTTGGATGCTCTGTCCGACACAGGATCATCTCCTACACAGATTCTACATTGATTTCACGGGGCTTTTTTTTTTTTTTTTTT